>CABFVX010004603.1:42399-62782 GCA_902151425.1 Timema shepardi | reverse complement strand
GATCTACTGTGATGCAGTACTTTTTGTAAGTATTATAAGTCCATTATTGCCTCAAGTTAATATCAAAATATGTTGAATATCTTTCTATATTACTCGTTGAGTAAAAGTTAAACTAAATTCTTATTAAAGAAATAAGTACATTTTAAATCATTTACCTAATAAAGAAATAATTATTCCCAGAGTAGGCTAATGTGACAATAGGAAGGAAGATATCACCTTTGTCAATTGGATTCTACTCAAATTTTTTCCTCTTTGGGTGGGATTCCTTACCTGATTGGTTCACTGTACCTTATTTTTATAAATTCCCATAAAATTATTTGCTCATTGGGCCTCCTAATTGTTAAACAAATATATATATATATATATACTGGTAATTAAAACCTACTTTAGAATCAGGATTTATATTTTATTCAATTTATTTTTTAAATGGTAGCAATAATTTTTTAAGGCGCACTTACAAAATTTATCACCATCATATAACATAGGTTTTTTATTCATTTACACTAATAATCACGAAACAAATCCTTACAGAGGAAAGCTTCAACAAAACCTAAACAGTCATACTAAACAAATATATAATCTAACTAAATTTTATTTGATGACTGCTGAGTGTTACACCACTTTGATATATCAATACTGAAGCCGATAATTAATTTAGTTCTCTAACAATAGGATTGTGGTATATTTTTAAATAAAAAAATAGCTTTTATAAATGTTTATTAAAATATTCAGTTATTTGTGTTGTGTCTAACACCTAGATTATTTACTTTAAAAAATATATATTTATATATAAATGTCCTGGGCAAAGATTAAAACTGTCATTGGAAAATATAATTTGTAACAGATGACAGAGGTTCACACAAATCTATTTAATTATATTTAAAAAAATAACATCTGCACACAGGCATAAAACTTGGGACCTTCGACTCAAAGTGTGTACCTTGGTCTATCACCGAGCTAACCAGGATTTGTCCTATGCTCAGGTTGATTATCCACTCAAGTAATACTAAGGGTTCCAGGCTCGATTCCTGTGTCTAGGTTTAATTTTTATATATTCAAAGTAATCTTTTGTCATTGTTATATGAATTGTGTTACCCAGATTCATATCCATATTCATAAAATTTTCCACTTTACTTTCCAAGAATAACAGACTTGGTCTGTTATGATTGATAAAGATGGCACAGTACTACAAAGAAATCTTAAGAACTCATACCTTGTACAGGCCACATTTTTCAAATTTATTGTACATCCTTTTTAAAAGCTATTTAAATAAGAATTTTATGTTATTCTGTGTGTTATTGTAGGATTCTAGTAGAAATAATAGTACCTATACTACAGTTACAAAAGCTACTAAAATACTGTTAATATATTCCAAGTTATGTGATCTGCAGCCAGGGACGGAAATTTATAATTTACTAAACCCCTGCACCTAAAACTTCGGGGTTTGGAGGGCATTCTCTCAACCCCCGGAGGCAAGACAATTTTTAAACTATATATAGGTACCTCTGTAAGCTATTTTGAAGGTTTTTCCAATAGGAACTGTGAACTTGAGTTTAACATTTTTTAACTAGTCACTAACATTAAAAATATAAAAAGTAAGCCTAGCCTTGACTCACAGAAAATTGTTTTAAATTTCTTATAAAAAGCATGTTTAATGACTACTACGTTTTCAAAAATAAATAATTAATTTAACATATGAGCAGCATCAAGATTATTGATTTAAACAAGCAGTTGAAAATGTATCTTTAAAAGTGCATTAAATAAAAAAAAAGGTACTTTACTGATACTGACTGATGTTATTAATCCTTGCATTTCATTATTTTAATTTTGGATTATATCATAGTACACAATGACTTAGTAACATAAAAAAATCATTAATAAAAAACTGCTCCATTTAACTTTTCTTTAGGCTAGACAGAGCAAACGTATTTTGGTGATTTGCACTAATTTTGATGAAGTTATATGCCAAAGCTTCTATATCTAAGGCAATTTCATCTTATTTGTAGACATGTAATATAGTATGGTTCAGCCTCTTGTGTGTTACAAAACGGTTACTTTTAGCTTTTGTATAAAATTCATTCAAAAAAACATTGTTCAGCAATTCTATGTCACCAATTGATCTAAAAGTAATTAAAGATAAATTTGATATCCATGTTAACTTAAACAAAAATGTTCAAATAATGAAAAGTTTCCTCAACCCCTGCATTGCAGGGGTAGTTTTACACTCGATTCCTGCACGAGCAGACCTGCAAGGGTCTTTTCTCTGCCACTGTCTGCAGCAGACATAAATAGTCGGCTAATAGAATAGTAAAATGTTAACGAGATTTGCTACAAAAATAATAATTCTAAACTGTTATAATTCCTGGAATTTTACTACATACAAATATAATAGTATAACTTAGATTTACTGGATATTGAATTTGTTTAAAACAGCAGACTATCGAAATAACCTTTTTCATAAATATGTAGATATGTGATACATTTCTGTTAACTCTACTTGAGTTGATTTAGGTTTGTTGATTCATGCCAAATGCCAAAAGTTTTAAACTACTTGACAAGGTGGAAGAAAGATTCGATTCTGTATAATAATCAGGGCCAGTATTGATAAATTCACTTATTATTGGTGTTATAGGTTACATATATAAACATTTACCTACATAACAATTTACAGTTTAGTTAAGAATAGTTTTAGCTAAGAAAATTTTGTACAAACAACAGATATTATAAAATGTTAGATAGACGTAAAATTTTCAACAGCATTATTTTTCTTAGCACAGCCTCATTCACACACTATGGTGGCAACATGTTACTATACACGATGATTTGAAACTCGCTGTAAAAACTTTAATGAGAGGTAAGGAACACTAAAAAAAAACCTTTTTTGTTAATGAATGTATGTTTGCAGATGTCACCTTTAGGCGCTATAAGGCACTTTAGTACTATTTCTCACCAACGTCATCTGTAACACAGACTTTGTGTGTGCAACATGAATAATTTAATGGATTCCTAGATGGCTGACATGTATTTAGCATATGGAGCTGTAGAATCTTTGAAAATGTACAGCAATCAATGTGTCGACTCTTTCGGGTATGCATTACTGTTGGTGGTCGCTCCTTAGAGCAATTGTTATAAATAACAATGTTGTTCACAATTTGTCTTTCATTTATCTGCCAACAGCGCTGTCTAGCCCCTAAGGGTGATGTCTGCGGACACATATTCATTGACAAAAAAAAGGTTTGTTTTAGTGTTCTCTATCTCCCATTAAAGCTTGTATAGGGAGTTTCGAACTATCCTGTAAAGACACAGCTACAATAGATAAATCTACAACAGTAATTATAAAAATATTTCACCTCATGCAAGGGAATACTTATTTTAGTAAAACATAGCTAGACATAAGAGCAACCTTCAACCTAACATAAATAATAATGTGCCTAATTTATTATGAGTGTGAGAAACTTATTATCATTGTTCAAGGAGACTAGGTTGAAGAGTAAAACTGTATTTCCAATCTTGAACTTTACATTGGGTGTAGAGTGAATATTTGTCCTGCCTTTTAAGCTAACTGTAAGGAGACATGATTGTGCAAACACTGAATTAAAGGAACATTTAGAGTTTAGAAATGTACTAACACAGCTCACTTTCAAGGCCGGACAAACGTTAACAGGTTCCCAAATGTTTATCTTAGTGGTTAATTTACACAATCTTTATACAGTAGGACCTCGTTAATCCAAACTGATTGGTACCGAAGATTGTTTGGATTAGAGAAAATTCGAATTAAGCGGGATAATATGGAAGGGTTGGTGGGGAGACCATTTATTTTTACATATTTTAAATTACAGTTGAATGAGTTTATAAAAATTTCCATTCTTTTACAGGAAAATACATTGTGTTAACTAAAACATGTGAATATTAATTTATCTTTTATTATCATTAGTTTCTTACAATACTCTTTTAACATTGAGTTAGTTATCAACAAACTTCATTTCATTTGACCTAGTGTGTTGCTTTTCCCCATGTTTTTCGAATTCAGATTAACCAGAATTTTGGACTACCTAGTTTTTAATATAGTTTGAAACAAAAATAATACTTTGAATAAAAAGCTATGTGTAAAGAATTGTTAAACCAAATTTTTAATCATAATCATTTTGAAGATAATTTCTGGCATTAAAATGTTTGTCTAAATTATTACACTTTTATATTTGCACAATTTGAACTGCAATCTCAGAATTTGGAAATTTGCATGTACAGGATTGAAATCAGGATTTTGTTTACAAAGGAGTTTTTAGTGGTTCATGCCACTAACTTTCATGATTACTTTTATTTTTTTAACCCAAGCTATTTACTGAAGTTATCACTTAGTATTTCAATCTAATTACAATTTAAATTGTGTGTCATACATATATTGAGTGGAATATTATCTAAATAAAATTATTTAGATTAAATGAAAAGTCACTTTTGCTTTTAATTTTTACATCTTGAAGCTAACATGTCGGTAATAACATAAGAGTATAACATATTTTACAAAATATTAAACAGATAATTAAAAATTATACTGTTCTATTGAAATCAATATGGAGATAAGGGAGACGAGGCGATCTGATTTTCCTCGAAAAAGTATTTTCTTTTGGATTTGTTTTTAGTGTTTTATTCTGTAGATTTGCACTGAATCACTTTTGTATGTATCGAAAAAGAAAAAAAGTGTCATTTATATCATGCACTTAAAATGTACTTTTGTGGTCTAGGGGTAAGGTGTCAAACTTCTGTACTGTGGGTCCAGGGTTCAATCCTCGGTCCTGGCACAGATTTATCTGATTGCCAAACCCTTCCTTCACCTCTGACAAGATGTGTATGAATCACAACTTGTGAATGTGTGGAATGCTAGGCCTCCGCCATGGTTCGGATTCCACATTAAACTGTAGGTCCTCCATTTCATCTCACAATCACCCTACCATTACACATTAGCATAAGTGCATACAACCCTTAATGGCAGTAAGACGCGGTGATGATGATAATAATAATAATAAAATGCTCTCTTCAAATATATTTGCATAAGAATTTTGTGGAAAACCTATTTTACTTTAATTAAATGTTCTTCAAATAAAAATTGCAAAATGTACACCTTTAGAGCTTACAAATGAGTTACAGCAAAATCTTCAAAACCTTGAGAATAATTGATTCATTTGGTGCAGTAAAATAAAGAAATTCAATAAGGGGCCTTCTTTTTAAATTATGTAAGGGCCTTTTGGGGAAGGGGTCAGTATTTTCTAACAAAGGGAGAGGGGTTTTAGAACCTATATTACTTAAGGGGTTGATCAATGTTTAAAGCAAAAAAAACTGTAAGAAAATAAAATACATTATAAAATTTCTTTCATGCCCTATATTTCATTTAAGATTATAATGTGTTGCACCTAATTTTACTGCAACCTTTTTTGCACCACGTTTTACTACTGGTTCGGGCTATACGCTTATGTATTAATGATACTAATGGTTTAGGAATGTTATATTTAGAGGAATTGTACCCGCATTTGCGTGGATGAAAAAAAAAACTACCCTCAGAACACCCGACCAAGATTTGAACCTCAATCTCCTCATCATTGGCAGTTTAGTGTACTGTGAGAGTAGCACCTTATACCATGCGGCCAACAAAACGGGTTTTATTAAACAATTAAATAGTATAATTTACCAAGGATTAAAATAATATAACTTATCAAATCTTAAAACATTACATTAGGGTTAAGGGGAGGACAGAAAATTTAATGGTCCCTTACATTGGTTCAAAAATCATGAAAAAAACAAACCTTTAAGTAATTTAAGAGTGACCCCTTAGAAATATTTATTTTATAATGTTTAGCCCTTTAGGGAATTTTTTTTACTTTTGAGATCTAATTGTAAATAATTTATAGTTATTAAAAAAATAAATATATTTATATATAAAAAAACTTCCAAAGTCATACATGTATGTTGGACATGTGGGTATTAGGAAGACATATTGCACAGATGTACTGAGAAAGTTTATAAAGAAGGAAGTATTATTTAAGAGAGAAACAAATAATTCAAGCTTAGTTATAAATCTTTATAATACTCTTCTTTTGATAAGAGTAATTTTTAAGAAGGTTTTACATATTATGGTACTGGTACTATAGGTAATAATATTTTTGGAATAAAGATTTGTGTGAATTTAATAACTTAATATTAATAATAATCCTACATAATGTCAAGGAAAGAAAGAAATGTAAATAATTTAGATAAAAAGTAAAATAAGCTCACAATGATTGAATTTTTCATTTCTCCAAATATGGATTGAACCATTAGAAAAAAACATGGATAAAACATAAAATGTTATCTCATAGGGATTGAGTACCTTAAATAGCATTTCATTAACACTTTTGCTGTCTTAAGTAAAAAGAAAAAACTATTTTTGTTTATTTTTGTCTTTTATCAAAGGCATTGTTTGTAACATAATTTAACACTTGTAGACAAACTAACGGCTGTTGGCTGGTTTCCCTGAAAAGGTTTTTTTTAGCATAGTGTCTTACTACCTGTCCGGGTTATACACTTATGTACTAACTATGCTAATGGTTAAGGGATTAGGAAGGCTATATTCATAGGAAGTGTACCCATGTTTGCATGGAGGGAGAGGGGAAAAACAATTTTGAAAAAACCACCCTCAGTACACCTGACTGAGATTTGAACCTCGATCTCCCTGTCATCGGCAGTCTAGTCTACTTGAGTAGTAGAGCGTTAGACAACGTGCCCACCGGAGCGGGTCTAAAACTTAAGTTGTAAAATGAGGGTCTGGTGTTGTGTTTCAATGTAACTACAGTTCTCCATGGCTTCTTTGGTGCTGACTGACAGCTCACAGCTGACTTCTGACAGTCAACATTTGTGTATGTACCTAAATTTTGACTGTCAGAAAGGACAGCTGCTAAACACATGTTTTTGCAGATCATATGGTTCGGCGTAGGGATACATAATTTGGTCTTGTAACTTTTCAAAGCCGTCAGCTTTGAGCTGTCAGTCAGCACCAAAGAAGCCATGGGGCTACTGTAACAAGAATCCTGTGTTTAACTGCTTTGTGTAGTTCTGTCAATTTTCAGAAACAAAGCTATGCCATGCCATGTCCAATACCACTAACATATTGGTCTTAAGGTGGGGATCTAAGGAATGCAAGAAAAGGCCAATGTTTTTGCAGTTTTTATAGAGTATAGTTTTGTCCAAAATAAATAAAATATTGCTTCAGTAAAAACAGGGCTTTATTTTCTTCACATGGTGATATCATCAGTTATCGAATATCTATTATGAGATTAGAGGCAATAGATGAGAAACATTTGAACTAAGAGAAAAAGTTGTCATTAAATTCCAGGATACCCTTGACATATTAAAAAAAAAACCTTTTCTCATGCTCCCTCCATCCCCACTTTAAATACTGACTGACCATGTATCTCGAACAAGGATAAATTATTTATAAAGCGAGGGTAGTTTATATTTTGCTGTATTATGTTAACTAAACATGTATATTTGTACATGTGACAACAAAATGATTATCAAATATGTTAAATGTTTCCAACCCAATGAGAAGACCTCACATATGATGTAGAAAAAAACATTGTACTCAAAGATAAAAACACCATTTGTAAGGAGTGAGAGAACTTTGGACATTCAAATCCAGAACAAATTACATCTCACAAAAAAACAACCTATAAGTTGAACATTCTTGCGCTGAAAGTTATATTCGAACATTTTTGTGCTGAAAGTTATATTCAAATTGTTCTCTATTTTATACAAATTCTACATCTTGTTAAATAGCTACAAGGTTTGAACACATCTTGTGATTTATTCATCTTAATGAATTAATGTGTGGTAAACTTAACCAAGGGGAATATTGTTTCCTGACATACTTTTCTCAACATAATTTCTTTTTACTCTATAATTATTAAATCTATGAACTCATATAAGGGCTTGGTTCAAACATGACCCAGTTTGAATGAAACATAAGCTTTACTCACACCTTATTTATTTTCAATAATAGTACATAAATAGAAAGCGCTTTGACACATGATGAAACAGTTCTCATCGAATAGTTGTGATTAATGATTTAGTAACTGTAATAATATACAGTCTTGATTTTTCATAGGGAGACCATTATTTGAAAAGTAGAAACTCAGTTTGCCACAATTCTGGAAATAAAAATATTACAAACTTTATTCAAATTATTGGTTTGATAAATTGATAATTAAGAGATAAATTAGACTGTTTTGCATTTAAGGAAGTATTATTGGAAGCTTTTGATAACATTTAGATTAACTTTACAATAAATCAAATAAGACATATTTATAGAATACCAAATTTTTATGACTTTCAATCAATGTTGTTGGTCAAAAGTAGTCTTCCTAGAAAAATCAGAGTTTAGCTATGTATTAAAAACTCCCTGATTCAAACTGTTTCTTCATAAGAGACAGAAATAGTTGTAAAAACGTTAAGGAATGTTGTTCAACACTTGACCTCATACTTTCAACAGAGATCATGCAAATCACAATAAACATGATTATGATTTTTAAAATGAAAATAAAGCTAGTTCTAAAGTTTTAAGAAAAAACAAACAGCATTACAACACAGACTGTCATCAACCTTCAATGTCCTTAGCGTTATATCACATTATTTTCTAATATTCTCTTTAGCTATAGAATACACATTTATTAACAAGGGGCTGACTTATTGCCATATTTTCTCCACTTTTGAGGGATAATCACACAACAGGAGGGTTAAAACATGACTAAAGGACATCGATTAGCTTTTAAAAGCCTACTTGGTTGCCAACACTGCCTATCAGCAATCATATATTATAAACTTTAGAACAATTTTAATTTTAATAATAAAACAAAATTATTTCTTGGATTTTTTAGTTGACTGTAAGAATATTATAATGCCGTATTTAATTTAACTTTTCATTAAGTTATTAAAGAGCTTGTGTAACAAATGTATTAGGCCTTCATAATAGAGTTTACTCGTCATTTCCCAACCAAAATATCATAAACAATAATATGGTAAACACAAAAACCTAATGTTCAAATTTTATCCTTCACATTTCTCTCCTACTTTAAATAGAAATTAGTTTATTGATACAGGAAATAAGCCTTGGAGAAAATATTTCTTTTTTAACATAATATATAAAATTCTTGACCTTAAAACAAATTTTTTTAATACCATTTTGAAATATATTAAGAAACTAAATAATTATAAATGGAATAAAACCCATACAAATTAAGCAATTTTTATTTTTTTGAAAACAAAGTCATTTTAATGATAGGTGTTTGTTATTAGTGAAAAAAAAGTTAAAATTTTATTTGAAGCCCTCCTGTTGTGTTTTATGATCAACATCATTTTAAATGTCAAATAATCTTAATTAATAATACAGAAACAAAAATAAAGCTGCAATTTAATTAATATATATTAACTTAATAGAATTTAAATAAAACAATTGGTCAAAAAGTAAAGTTAGAAGTACAAAAATAATATTTTGACTAACAACCACCCCTCAACCCTACTCTGATGTTTTCAATTTTCTGTATTTATTGAAAATCATTCAACAAGCTAAAATTATCACCCAGTCTGTAGAGGTTTAACCCCGGCCAACAGTTCTTGCTCATTTCCTTCAAGTTACTCATTGACTAGAGGGGAAAAGGCCGTGTCTAACAGTCCATAGTTCTCACACTTGAAGTTTCATCCTTTCACTAGGATACTTTGTGTTTCTTCTTCTGGTCTCGCCGCCTTTCCGTTTCTGTTGTTGGATGAGATTTTAGTTCTCTATAGGCCAACTGTTCACAAAACAGGTTTCAAGTTAGAACAGCAACATTTTATTGTTGTGGTGAATTGTGGGTCATTAATAATAACCAATCTCAATCCACAGACAATGTGTAACTTAGGTAATACAGCTCGAACTAGGTGAAGCCGTTTTTATTTAAATTTAAAAATAACTGGATTGAGACCAGTGAAACAATTTTACCACATACTGGGATTAAAAAATACAATAAAATTGAAGAANTACTGGGATTAAAAAATACAATAAAATTGAAGAATAAATATTTTAAAATTAAAAAAAAAAGTGCGTAACACATTTGTGTATATTCAAAACACATCAGTATATGCTAACGAGACATATAATTAGCAGTCTAAATCAAAAGTTTCTTTTTTAAACACAGGGCAGGGCGCATGTTGCTGGATTTTGGCTTCATGAACAATTATATAAAAGTTACAGAGGCTTTTCACAAAAAGGAAACAGAACCGATACCATTTATAACTGTGAGGTCTGCACTGATTTCTTTAGACTTTGGAACCATATTTTAAAATTTCTCATAATTAGATTTACAGTTGACAAAAGACAGTAATTAATTTTATCAGCATGGTCAATTGCCAATACTGCCTATCAGCAATCATCTTCATCTATATTAAGAGAATGAAGAGTTTGTTTGTTTGTCTATCTGTTATGAACGTAGCGCGATGTCTACCACACTCGGAGGTCTATAATTTTAAAATTAGTAGCTCCTGTGCCATGTTCCCCTCATTTTGGATTTTTTTTAAAGTTGGAAGGAATAAAATGAAGGGATTTTTTTACATGTTTGAAACAAAGAAAAGCATTACCCAGGGAAACGCAGGGTATAATATAATAAGACATTGAAATAATATAAATTTTAATATAAAACCAAATTAATTCTTAGATTTTGTATGTATTTGTGCCTAAAAAATAAAATATCCAAGACACACATCGTCATCCGAGAATGCAAGTGTTCTACGTCCAATTTTTCACTTTTGTGTTAAAGATCATTGAAGTTTGACCTTGTGTATAAAACCAATGTTACTAGACAACAACTCGAGCTTGTATTTTTTAAGTAATTATATAGTAATCTAAATTTCACCTTAGGTGAATTATATGCATTCTAAATAAAAGTAAACACCAAATATCTCAAATTTTACAATTTTGGAGATAGAACACTTGCATTCTTGGGTGATGACATGTGCATCATGCACACATCGATTCCATTGTTGTCGCTGCGTGTTGATGACACACACGTGTGTTTCAAGGAAAATTACACAAAACATTTATTTTTAATTTAATTATTAGTAACCCTCAAAGTGTCAAATATAATAACAAAATTATTAGAAAAAAAAGAAGATAGACTTCATCAGCAACACTAACAGTTACAGATCAACAACTAATGTGTTAAACTGATCCCAATTTCTTTATTAGGTGGAACCTATAATAACAATCCTGGTTCAAGCCTAATTGTGGATCTAACATCCTGGTTGACTGTGAGATGGGCTTTTTTCTTAGCACCGAATCTTACTACCTGTTCAGGCTATGTGCATATGAGCTAATTACAGGATAGTAAGTGCTAAAAAAACTAACTAGTTACACAAATGAATTAGGGCTGAAAAAGGTTGAATCTAAGGGAACTGTATCCGCATTTGCATGGAGGAAGAGTGGTAAACCATTTAGCAAATACTACCCTCAGTACACCTGACCAGGATTAAAAACCCCTTCCTGTCCTCAGCAGTCCAGTTTATTGAGAGAGTGGCATCTTAGACCATGCGGCCACTGAAGCAAGTGAATTTACATTAAATATAGGGTCAAAATCAAAATTATGTGTGCTGTATTTTTTTTAAACTCATAATCCAAGAATATTAGTTAATTATTTATCATCCGATTCTGTGACCGCATGGTCTAACATACTACCCTCACAGTAGACTAGACTGTTGATGACAGAGATCAAGGTTCAATGTCTTTCAGGTGTACTGAAGGTTTTTTCCAAGATAGTTTTCCACTCTTCCTTAATGAAAATGCCAATATACTTCTTCTAAATACAATCCTCTTAATCCCTAAAACTATTAGTGTAGTTAGCACACAAGCTTATAACCCAAACAAATAGTAGTAAGTCACAGTGCTAAAAAAAAAAAAATGTTCAGAAAAAAATGAAAATTAATAAAAAAAAAGGATAATCTAACTACAGTAGCCTGTGGCTTCTTTGGTGCTGACTGACAGTTCACAGCCAAGTGACAGCTGCTAAACACATGATTTTGCAGATCATATGGTTTGGCGTAGGGATACATAATTTGGTCTGGTAAATCTTCAAAGCTGTCACTCAGCACCAACAAAGCCATGGGGCTACTGTAAGTTAAAATTGAGAGAAGAAAGCCTACGATAGATATTAGTAGTGCTAAATGAATAACAATACAAATGGTTTTCAATCATGTATACGCCATTCACGATAGGAATTATTCTCTGAAAGGTCTTTTTTCCTACCAATATCTTACTATATAATAGATTTCTGGTAGGGAAAAAGGCCTTTCAGAAAACAATTCCTACGGTGAACGTATTTTATATACATTTATCATAAAAACTGAAACTACCAAAGCAAGACCTTTAAATTAATAAGAATACAGTAATATAATATTTGGAAAAATGATGTTGGGTCCTCAATGTAGTCAAGGAAATTGAGGTGTTGTGCTTAAAATATCACCATCTAAATGAATTGGGTTTGAATCCCAAGTGGGCAGTTGAATAATAGTTCCCTACATGTTGTGAGAGAATCCCAGGCTCTATTTTCCTCACCTGTGTATTAAAAGGCTGTAAAAATGCTAACTAAACATCAGAAGGTGGGAAGTGTTCAAGATATTTTCCAATCAACATAGTGGAAGGAGGTGAAGGTGAAATCATATTTACATACCAATTCCTCATCGTCAGGAACTCTGGATAAGAGATCTAGGACTTCATTGTTAGGGACGGTGTGTGGCCGAATGAGCTTACGAGCAAACTTGTTGACGCCCCAAGCCATGATGAGGTAGCGCACGGAGATGAGGTACAGCACCACGGCTGTGGAGGCCAGCATAATGATTGCCAGTACGCTCAAGTACGGCACCGTGAAGTTGAATGTGCTGAGAAATAAACAAACACATGATATGTGTGTGTAGTGTGAAAACTTACAAGGAAAATATAAAAATTTTACTTTAATAGTGCTATGGAAAATAGAAGTGCTCTTAAAGTGCAAGAAATCGTGTAATTTACATCCATAGTAACATATCCATCAGACACAAACATTGGATATAAGAGAGACCAGGAGAGTGTAGGCCATGGGAATTAAGTTGTCCAATAAAGAGTTGGGCTAGAGGGAGTACATTATATAGTAGAGGAAGCAAGGGTGAGATGATATGGTCATGTATTATTATTATTATTATTATTATTATTAGCACCACGTCTTACTACCCTTTCGGGTTATATGCACTTATGCTAATCTGTAATGGTAGGGTGATTGTGAGATGAAATGGAGGACCTACAGTTTAACGTGGAATCCAAACCACTGTGGAGGCCTGGCATTCCCCACATTCACAAGATGTCTTGTCAGAGGTGAAGGAAGGGTTTGGCAATCAGATAAATCTGTGCTGAGACCGAGGATTGAACCCCGGACCCCAGCACAGAAATCCGACACGTTACCCCTAGACCACCAGGTCACCCGATATGGTCATGTAATGAGGATGCAAAGTGTAATGTATGGTTTAGTTTAGGTTAGTTTGGCAACTCATGCACTGATATTGTCTATTGTTTAGTTAGCACTGGCTGGCACTCTTGTTTCCGGCATGTTCCAACATGGCAGCTACAAGCGTGTGACTACGGAGTAAACAATAATGGCATAGCATCTCTTGCATAACAAAGTACAGTGCGGTCTTAACAAGGACATAATAGTGGCGATGAAGAGTGGAAATGATCTGTCTTTGCAAGTAAATATGGTGCAATTATTGGAATTTTTGACGTAATCAAACTGGTGAAATGGCCCAGTTACGCCAAACAATTGATTTTTTCTTCATAACAAATGTCGTCATTAATAATCTAGCCAAATATGCCAAATTATTGACAATGTACGGCATAGCAGCATTATGATTGGCAGAACAGCTAATGTTTCCGAGTGGAACCGGACAAGGTAAAATTTGAAGATCTACTGGAAGTATTGAACAAACATTTTAAGCCGAAAACTAGCAAAGTGGTTTTGTACTTTCCTTTTTATGGGTGGACACAACAACCAGAAGAAACCTTAGTGGAATATGTAGCTTAACTACACCATCTCGCGTCCATGTGCAGATTTGGACATCTTAGAGAAACGATGCTATTGTATCAGTTTGTTTGCAGAGGATGAGGCAATGTAGTTAAGCAATTATTTGGATGGAATTGGTTTTCCCAGTTGGGGTTTGATGTTACACAAATCCACTCACTCCAAGACTCGTTCAGCATTACGAGTCTGGAGAAAAACTGCCCATATCTGGTTGGGGAAGGGTTTGGAAAGTACAGAGGGCCAGAAGTCAGCATCAAGTGACACCAAAGTTCCAGAAAAGCTGAACTATACTTCATGAAGCCAGTCATCGTTTATAAATTTGCAGTCCCAGCGGTCATCATAAGGAAGAGGAATGGTAACTTCAGACTCTGTGCCAACTAAAAGGTGACCGTTAATATTGCACTTCATCCAGACAAGTACCCAATTCCAATGATCCATGCAGCATTTGAGAGTCTATTCCAGGGGGCAATCTTATCCAAACTAAACTTGGACCAATCATATACACAAGTGAGGCTTGATGCCATAGCAGCAGACATTCTAAACATAAACAAACACCACAACCGTTACAAAGTTTATAAGTTGCCCATAGAGATTATCCCAGCCCCGGGAAGTTTTAAACGGGTAATGGAGGGGCCTACAACCAAGTACTTCAGGTGCAGTAATTCTTTTGGATGATTTACTCATTGCAGGCAGACACCAAAATGAGCGTGCATAATGTATTGCAGTGACTTTGCAATGTAAGGCTAAAAAAGAGGGCATTCTCCAGACAGTGAAGGACCTACTGATAAGAGACAAGGTACTAGCCCACTACGACTCCAACCAACCATCAATTGTGTTATGGGTAACCTGGTGGTCTAGGGGTAAGGTGTCAGACTTCTATGCTGGCGGCCGGGGTTCAATCCTAGGTCCCGGCAAAGATTTATCTGATTACTAAGCCCTTCCTTCACCTCTGACAAGACATCTTGTGAATGTGAGGAATTCCAGGCCTCCACCGTGGTTCGTATTCCACGTTAAACTGTAGGTCCTTCATTTCATCTCACTATCACCCTACCATTACACATTACCGTAAGGGCGTATAACTCGAACGGGTAGTAAGACGCGGTGCTGATAATAATAATAATAATAATAATTGTGTTATGGAATCTGTCACCATATGGAGGGAGGGGTGGGGGTAGGGCGTTGCTATTGGCCCATGAAAATAATGAAAACACTGAGAAGGAACTAGTCACATTTAACTCTTGTACCCCTTTCCCCAGCAGAAAGGAACTATGCTCAAATTGACTGCGAAGCATTACCAATGATGTTTGCATTGTCAAAATATCATCAATATATTAGGTATGGTAGACATTTCACCTTTTTTTTTACTGGCATCTGCCCATATTAGAGATTTTTAGATCAAATCAGCTCACTTCATAAGTGCCGTGGCCGAGGATGCTGAGATGGTCACTAGCCTTGGAGCACAGACAAGCTATAATCCACACACTCAGTCTTAAGGGAGTTTCGCGGTGCTCCTTGAGCCAGGTGGAGTCCTTGGGCACTGGGGAGTACTAGTTGCAGTTCTCGGTGATAACTAACTGCACTTTCAAGTGAAACAATTCACTTTCGAATTGTTTGTTGTAAAGGGGTGGTGGTCCGAGCACAATAGTTCAGGTATCATCAATTCCCCCACTTCCCCAACTAACCCTATTACTCCCTTTCATTGAACACACCTGTTCAAACAATTAACTAGTCAACAACATTTGAAGATCAAGTTGCAAACAATGATATCAGCAGAGGGGGTGAGGTGTTAAAGCAGACCAAGGAGGACAAGGTGTTTAAGAATGTTGATCGTCAGCCACTTCAAGGCTGGCCCACATAAATATAAGCCAAGTATTCACCTTATCGCAGCTGCCGCAACAAACTATAATTGATGAAAGGTTGCCTTATTAATGGGAAAAGGGTGGTAATCCCTGTCACACTTTGAGATAGTGTATTGGGGATACTACAGTCCACACACTGCGGGATTGTTCAAACCAAGGGAGTGGCCCACAACTATTTTTGGTGGTCACACTTAGACAATGACAATGGAACACTAGTGAAGTTGTTCCAAACATGTCAAGAGGTTCGGGCATCTCCTCAAGCTTAGGAAACGCCAACCAACCCTTGGTCTGGATACCATTATAAGGCATATTAAGCTACGACAGGCCTAGCAAGCCGGTAGTGGAAAAAATATATAGCTCTAATGAAAAACTGACCCAGACCATAGGCTGGAAACAGTAATGGATGTAAAGTTACATTACCACTACCTACCTATTTCTACCTGGTGTTTGTAATTATGAAACCAATAAAAAATATTCTCCATTGTTTACATTAAAATCCCGATTCAATTTTATATTTAGAATAATTAGATATAGTTGCTTTAAATTGTGAGAGTGACCACCCAGGTATTTTTTTCACCACTTAAACTGCCACATTCCATTCTGGTCTAGTTAGGTGTAGTCCTGTATTTAGTATAGTGATGCACTTGAGGCTTGCTAAGTTTGACTATTAAACTAGCTCCAAGTCATGTTATTTGCAGACATCACCTTATATATATAATCAACACCTATAAAACAATACCAATAGTATAATAAAAAATTGATCAATGTTGGATATAAAAACATCTTTTTTTCTCAAAGGCCCTTCCTATAAAAATTAGACTGTTTTCAGTACTAATACAACCACTTATATTAAACCCCTGTAAAACCAGATACCCTACAAATAAAATGACTCACTTTTTTATAGCTTCTCCCAGTGTTGCAATATATCCTATTGAGTTTTGAACACTCTGTGTGACTTCTTGGATGGCTTGCAGCCTTTCTTTCAGAGTTTTCTTTTCCTCCTATAATTCAAGAAGACTATTATACTACAGAAAAGAGCACCAATTTATTTGCAAGTAGATAAGATTTAGTACTAAAAATACAGAAGTTATTTAGGTTATGAATTTTTTTAAAAAAGCATTCAATATTAGAGTCTAGAAGATAAGCGCTCTTGAAGTGCTGTATAAGGTATACTTTGTACCCATAGTCACTTATGCAGTAAGAAACAGACATTGAATGTATGAGAGATAAGGAAAGTGGAGGCAATGGAAATGAAGTTTGTGAGGAGCATGTTAGCAGTCTTAAGGAAAAACAAGATTAGGATAAAGTTATTTGGTAAAGAGTGGGAGTACAGGAAGTACATGAGATAGTAGAGGTAGCAAGACAGAGAGTGTAATGACAGTGGGAAAGGAGAAAATACCAAAAATAATTATGGAGATGAAGAAGATAGGAAAAAGAAAAAAGATGGTATGGACACTAAGAAATTGGAGGAACAGAAATAAGAATGAATGCAAGTGAGAGGAGAAGGATGAATACGATTAAAGGAGGAAGAACGATGAGAAAAGAGGAAAATGAAGGCATTTACTAAACCGATACAGCCACAGGCTGGGAACTTTTTATGATGAAAATGTTAAGTAATTTGAACATTGTTAGTTACTACGCTTCTGAACATGGTCAAAATGTACCTTATCCTTTTCATCGTCATCTTCATCATCATCCCCAACTGGCTCTTCATCTTCGTCATGGGTTCCCCAAGTGCCCATCAGAGACATTACCTGTTCAACAGAAGAAACAATAATAAATGAAAGAGTTGATTCACTAATAATGTGCTTGACTTTGAACTGCCAAACCAAGGTTTATTCTCCAATCGAATGTACTTGAGATAATAATAATAATAATAATAATAATAATAATAATAATATCAGTGTAGCTTACCATCCTTTCAGTCGAAGGATTGTGAAGTTAGTTAAAATTTACTCTCATCCTTTTAAATCCACGCATCCTTTTAACTTAAATGAGATCAAGGTCAGTAATATTCAGCAAAAAATACCTAAGTGTTCCAATTAAATAAAAAAAGGGCTATGAATCTTTATACTAAGCAAAAGAGTTTTTTTTAAACTTTATCTAACAACATTAACAAAATCAAGTTTAGTTAGTAACAATTTTAGTCCTTTATGATAGTTGTTAGGTAAATGAGCTTAAAGTTAGTACATATTGGATCTTACACAACAACAACAACAACCCTTATTTATTTTTATTTAGAAGTGACAAATAAAAATAAATGCTACTGCAGTGTGTATAAAAGTCTGCCTATTTCAACAAAATATTTCACATAACTTTTTCACTGCAGATGAATTTTTCCCAATGTAGTACTCTGTTTACTTCAAAGACGAATTCTGGTGCATCTCTTCAAATAACAGTCACTCTTTTTATACAAGATTAGATAGCTAAACCACACTCATTTTAACCTCAACTCGACTTATGTTTTTATTACTTTCATTATAATTATTGTGTAAACTAGAAAAAAAAACGGCTTCAGATACCCAATTAAAATGGTATATATATAGTGTGTAGTCTTTAACTACAATCAGAAACCATAGCTCTATTGGTAGTGTGTTTTTCTACTGATAAGGGTCTTGAGTTTGATTCCCGGCATGGTCGAAAATTTATCCTTGGTGAAATGTGGACTTACCCTTTCACATTGATAAAATGACGGCTGGAGACAGGATGTTGTGCCTGTCCTAGTCTAAGTTGGATTATAAGGGCATATGAAGCTACGACAGGCCTAACCAGCCGGTAGTGGAAAATATATAGCTTGAATAAAAAACTGTCACAGGCCACAGGCTGGAAACAAATGGATGCAAATAAAATAAAAGTCACACACTATCACCTACCATGTAGTGCTTTAGGAAGATAAGCAGTAATGCTATCGGCAACATGTAAGGCTCAAAGTAATAACATACTACAATGAAAAGCACCAACGAAACCACACTGCGTGCTGTCGACTCCCATTCGAAACAACCCCTGAAACACAAGATTAACATATGTATTCACATTAGGAATATCAATAGAACATAATAACTATTATATGTGCATAATAATTTGCATTACAAAGCAGCTTTAGCCAGTTTTATTCAGTATATAATCTACTTTATAACATCAGTTCGCATTCTTAACCTTAATAAGCTGACTTTGACACTGCAACATAGCCCTTAAAAATGTGTTTTTAATTTGTTTTATTTATAAACTATTCCCACTACAGTATCACTAAGGTAGATATGCTGGCTATTCCTCCCGATTTTAACCATAATCTACTTTAAGTAATTAATTCACTTACAAAAAATCAGCAAAAGTACAGTAATATTGTGACAGGTTGTATTACCGTACAAGAAAAGTTTCAACAAAAAAATTGGTACAGACCTTATTAATAATAAATTCTCAAAACACATAACCCAATACCCCAAATATTTCAAATCTATGATATATTCAATCAATACTGATGAATTTTTCCTTCTTAAATCAAAATATAGAAATACAACAGCTAATGTATTTAACTAGTTTGTTTTATTTATCAAGTCATATTATGTAGCGATCATGCAATCATCATGCTGTTCCAAATTGTTGGTAAAAATCAAAAATTAAAAACTATTGAATAAATTATTGTAATATAATGGTGTGGGAACCATTCTGCATTCCGGAACCTTACAAAAAGTTTGTATGTCCCTGCTTGCCTCCAACATTTTTTTTAATATATAAGAATATTTTCATGTTTAAATGCATATCCTTTATCAATGATTTGCATTTTTGATCAACTCTCATGCCACACAAAGCTTATAAAAGGCTCAATTTAAGGAATAGGAATGGGAAAAGTTTAGGTAGAGTGCATGGAGAGGAAAATAAAACCACCACCAGTGCACTTAGATGAGATTTGAACCTCTATCTCCCAATCTTAAAAACTTGGACCACATATTCAAAAGTGCTGGTATGTAATTAAAATACTTAATTCAGGACATTAATCTGTGTTTTTAACTTTCTATTCAAATTAAATTACACACATGCACATGCTCTATTTTTTTTAGCACCACAACTTGCCACTCATTCAGGCAAGATGTGTATGTACTAATTACATTAATGTGTTAAGGATTAGGAAGGAAGTATACCCGCATTTGTGTAGAAAACCATTTAGGAAAAAACGCCCATCAGTACACCCGAGCCGGACTTGAACCTTGATCTCCCCATCATTGGCAGTCTAGTTTACTGCATGAGTAATGCCTTATACCAGGGCTATTCAATTAGCTATCCAAGTGAGTCACTCCAAAAAAATTATAATATTTGGTGGGCCAGATGTTTAATTCAATCTGGCAGTAATTTGGAACATTATTAAATTATGTGTTTGTAGTTTAAAGGGGGAGGGGGAGTGAAATGTAATTATATATATATATATAT
>CABFVX010004603.1:24861-37361 GCA_902151425.1 Timema shepardi | reverse complement strand
AATCCAACACCTTAGCTCATTCGGTAGTGTGTCTCTCTGTTGGGCTAAATCTATCATTGGTGAAATGTGGGTTTACAATTTCAGAGTGACAAATTAACGGCTGGGGACTGGATGTTTTGCCGGTCCTAGATTTCAGTTAGATTATAAGGCATATCAAGCTATGACATTTCACTTAGAACAATTGTATTTGTATCATGAGTTGTACATTATAACCTATGAACTCATTATTAGTTATGCGCTAGGAATTAATATAAACTCAACTTAGCATTGACAGTTCCATAATCAAGTTGGAAAAACAATGACAGAGTAAATGTTCTTTCTAGAATTTGTATTAGTTACTTTACTTGTTATCTAATGGCTGCTTACCATATTTTCATTATAAATTTATTTACTGAATTAAGTATTAAAACACCTGTGGGTATGGGGTGTATAATCTAAACATGATGCATCTCTACAAATCCATGCTATCTTGCTTACTTGATTTACAGAAGATAGTGTAGATAACTTCAAGGGAGAGGAAGGGAATACTTTAATTTGCATTTACTTACTGAATGTATTTCCCAATTTCAATGAAAAACATTATGATGGCTTTTAACCTCATTACATTTCTAACAAACACTTGTCTTTTGAACTTCACTTCTGTTTGCATGTATTTCTCTTCTTTTGGGTTTAGAGTTCTTATAGAGGCTCGAATCTGAAAATAACCAAACAAAAATTACATTTATAACAGCATATAAATTCAAGATTATATTTTAAAAACACAAAGTCTAGAACTGCAAGACTTTTTTTAAAATAAAATACTATTATTTAACTTTAATGGACCATGTAGGCCTATAACCCAAAATAATATTTGATTTTATGTTCATTGTTTTTACCTTATATAGATACAATTTTTGTAATCGTGAACATTTTTGAGCTCAAGATTATAAGGACATGTATTAAAACACATAGAAATACTTTCATCTTGATAATCGAGTTTTTTGAAAATCTGGGATATTTACTGGTAAAGAACAGTGTACCAGAAACCGAGAAAATCCAGGAAATTGTCACTATGAAAATGTACGATAGGAAATTCCACTATCCAGCTTGATAAAAACTTAAGTAGCAAATGTCACCCCCAAATTTGAGCAATTATACATAGGCCTATTAAGCAAAGTGGCCCAAATTTCCAGTCACTTTGAGAGTTATTTTATTTATGTAGAAGTGTTTAAAAATGTGTTTAAAAATGTGCTAACCAATGAACAGAATAACTGTACTATGAAGATGGCAGTAAGAGCCAGTTTCGTATCCAGATTGAGTGTTCCTCAAGTACGTCCCTAAACTAAATACAGGATGACAGTACCTAGACCAGAATGGAATAGAGCCAGTTCCATAGGCGAAACTTGCTTATTCCATTCGAGTTTAGGTAGGTGTTGTCTTGTATTTAGTGTAGCTCCACACTTGAGTCGTGCTAAGTCGGACTATGAAACTGTGATTCACGGCATTTTGGGTTAAGTGTAAGAAAAGCGCTGGCCTTAACTTCACCCAAATATTATTATTGCCACACAAACAACTGTGTGATTAAGGTACAACATTGTTTCATCTGTTTTAATGAATGTGATTTGTATAATTGTTTCAGCAAACTCTTCATATTTATGAAACTGGGATTGAGTATTTTAGTCCAATCATGTGTTAAATTAATTTTCAAATTTTAAATTTTGGTAGGGGATTAACAAGATTCAGACTTATTGCATAGTAGGCGTAATAATTGTTGTGAACTTAAACCGAAGGAATACTACGGTAAATTTTCAAACTAGGATTCAAACCAAGGTCTCGTAGAAATGGCTCGTCATCACCTGAAGGATACCGCCTCAACGTTCTTTGACCACAAGTATAAACCAGTGGTTCTTGGGCACATCCCGGTAAACTGTTCCCTCTGCCCACTTGACCAACCCCACACACAATAAATAATGTAGGGGACAGTATTGGCTTTTTAAAGAGATAATTCAACATTAACAGACCATTTTTTAGTACAGTATCGTCAAGGCTACTTGGCTCACCCATAAACCGCGAGTCACCAATGATACAGTCCAACTTTCATAGGAAGGGTATTTTAGGAAATACAATGATTTTTTTTTCAGTAACATTCATAACATTTCACTGTATTATTTTAGAGGTATTGATAATATCTATCAAACTTGTCATATGAATATGTGAAAGGAGATTTAGAAACTTTTCTAGCCACCAGATAAAGTTCTCTCCATTCAAAATGGAACTGTTTAACTAACTGTAGACCTACAGGGTTCCAAATGACCGTCATCTCCAGCAGTATCTGCGGGCAGTTGCCCTTGGCTCGAATGTGCAGCTTCTTGTCTTTGAGGGCGTACCACTTCTTCTCCCCATTCTTTATCCTGAGCAGGGGGATGGCCACCTTCCCCAGGAACTCCACCTTGTGGTCTCGGTCCTCATCGTATACAGTCACTTCCAGGACAGAGTTGATGTCCTTCACATTGCTGACAAAACACAAAACATTCCTCTCACTATCAGCCCAGACTATTTCCACTATTGGAGTATAGAAAAGTTAGAATTGTGAGAAAATGTACCTGCATTTGCACGGAGAGAGAGAGAGAATGGGAATCCATGAACACAAACTAACTGATGGAACAACCCCCACTGAAGGCTAGGAAGAGAGGGAGGTGAGACATCTTAAGTACCCTAGCCATTACCATGTAAGCTATTTTAGAAACTTTCCTTTGAAGAAGAAGAATAAAGCCAGATTTCTCACCTCATGTGAGACAATGGCATTCCTGACATTAGTACAGTAAAAATAGTGTATATGGACTGATTTTTTTCAATCTTTGTCTGCTTGTTAGGTATTTTTATACATAAATGTGTTTTTCTAGCAGCGTCTGTTATTGGGAAGTTGTTTTGCCATAAGAGCCGATGTTATTTTGCTGGGGAAATTTAAACACTCCGTTATAAAGTAGAATCCGCATTTTAAATGTGTCCGTTACGGGAGATTTCACTGTACATTACTGATCACATGCAACTACTAATTTTTCTCGGACTAGTTGCTGAACTAGGGCTCAAAATGAACATTTGAAGAGGTTTTAACATATTAATATGGTGGTGGTAGGTGAGGGGTTATCAAACATAGCCTCCTCCTTCAAAGTAAAGGTTGAACTATGATTTCTTCACAATTCAGTTTTCCATAATTTACTTGGTAAACTACTGGCACAGCCGCTTAAAATCCATCATCTACTAAGAAAAATACCGGTAAAGCTGCTTAAAATCCATCCTCTCTAGCCTGTTACAGTTGGTTAGAAAAAAGTTGTCTATACCAACCTATGGGTTAAATTCCCACATTAAGGTGTAATTTTTTGATATTTCCTGGAATAAGAATTTTAAATAACGTTTTAGTTGCCAAGCAAATAATGAAATCCAGTTTCAAAGAATACAATAAATAATTTGTTGAAAGGTTTACTTCTAAGCTGGATCATTGCAATCGTAAGAATGTCAAACATAAAAAGAAAAAGAAAATCTTGCTATAGCAAGTTGATTGACACACACACACACACAATATATATATATATACACACAGTGATTGTAAGAGATGTTATACTAATGTGTTTTCCTTCTAAACAACAAGGTTAATACAATTTCCAGTAGCTTCTGAGTTCTTATTTGTGTAAACAGTTTAAATTTTAACATAATATGCTCATTTATGATTAAATTATTTATCTTTTCAATACCCAAGGTACTTTTATTTGACCTCATATAGGCTTAGGTAAGACAGAAATTAACAAAATATTAGGACGATTACTGTTTTAATTTTTTGTAGTGATGTACGAGAAACATTTTTTCAGTTCGTGACGATCTAGAGATGAGAATATAGAAAGATATCAAGACACAAGAACGAGACAAGAAAATGTCCTTTGAAAGTAAAAAAAAAGTTTATTAAATTAAACATATAGTTCATTCAAACACTTGAGATATAACTCATACACATTTTAAATGCAATTAATAAAATAGTGATACGTAGTTACAAAGAACACCATTTATAATTTAATTTTGTAGGGTAACAGTTTATTTTGTCAAAGTTTGATGTTGAAAAACAATATTTATAACCAAAACAATTTCTTAATGAAGGCTATTTTTGGGGGGAGGGGGGAATTCAGCCTATGTTTGTGTTATTATAGTTTATTGGAAATAATACATTCCCGGTTTTGTTTTTTAATTTCTTAGAGCCATTATTTACTTTTTTAAAAAATTTCTCGAATTTTCGAGATTAATTTTTAAACTTTCAAGACGAGATCTAGATTTTTTTTTTCTTGAATTATCGAGATATTTATGAGTCTTGAACGTCCCTAATTTTTTGTCACATCTATTTCATTATAAAGAATAATGAAATAAATTTTTGAGTAAATGATCTATTTTCATTAAAGTATCTGCATATTTGTAATTTTGCTATTTTAGTATTTATTTAAAAGAAGCTAAATTATGTGTTTTCCCAAAATCCCAATACTATATAATTCCTTCTAAAATTTGTATAAAATCGTGTCTTCAAGTCAAGGTATTGATATTTAGACTCAGTATTTGTTTTTCATTTTTTCAAATCTTTAAAATTTCGAAAATTGTAGGATTTGAGTATTCAAACATTTCATCTCTAAAAATAAATACACACACTTTGATGATAATTTATTTTCGGTGTATTTAAAACAAATTAAAAAAACAACAACTAAAAATAACTTATAGTTTATAACATTTTCACTGTAATATGTTTTCTTTTTTTTAGATAGTAATCAAACTACAGTCTATGCAGCGTAGGAGTGGTGGTAGCCGACAGCTGGCGGAAGATTTTTATTGCAAACCTTGTTTTAAAGTCACCAATGACTATGTGGAAATCGATATTTTCTTAGTGATACTATATTTTCTATCAAAAGAGTTATCAAAGACTTCTAATAATACTTCCATAAATATTACTGTATATTGGCTTTTTCGTAACTAATTTAAAGCAGAAAAAATATTAATAAAACCAATTATTTCACATTTTGAAAATTGGAAATTGACACTTGGACACGGGAATTGAATCCGGGACCTTTGCCTTAGTAGGCCAATGCTCTAACCACTGAGCTATCTAGGAATCGTCCAGTGCCCAGGGTCATTCTTCACTCATATTTTAAAGCAGAGTCCATGATGGACGTGCGGAAATCGTCGGCTACAAATGTGTGATTTTATTAAGATCACGATCTATCAGTTAACGCAGCCACCTTCGACTCGGTAGTTAGCTTATTGTTGCCACGATTTACGCACGTCCATCATAGATTCTGCCTTATACAATATGAATGAAGAATGACTATGGGCACGGGATGATTCCTGGATAGCTCAGTGGTTAGAGCATTGGCGTACTAAGCCAAATGTTCCGGATTTGTTTCCGGTGTCCAGGTGTCATTTTTAAATTTTCAGAATATGTTATCTAGATGAAGTAATCTTCACTATAATCATAAATAATAGCTTTGTCTATTTGATTCTTAATTATCTCACGGTTGTGGCAACAAAATATATTATAGGTAGGGTGACCATAAAGTGTTTTTTGTAGAACAGTATTGTTTTTAGAGTCATATCCTTTAGTCCTACAAAAGAGTAGGCAGTACACCCAGAGGTACCGTTTTCTAACCAAGAAAACATTTAAAATTCAAGGCCCAACTTAGCTTCCGGCTCGCATCTGCATTTGTGTGTGTGTGTGTGTGTGTGTGTGTGTGTGCGCGCGTACGTGCGTGAGGTATGGGAGTAGAGGGCAAAAGAAAATACCTACCATATGCTAGAAATATGTGCAGTGCATTTTTATTTGAATGATTAGTCAAAATTTTCCGCCATGACGATGGGGGACAAAGTTCCTTGTTAATAACTACAGTATGTCACTATTATGATATAATGAAGATTTGTGCACAGTGCTTATCTGTAAAGCCATTTTAAAATGGTGAAAAACGGCCTCTTTAATACAATTTATATCCAAATATAATTTAATATTTCAACAATGTTCAGTCTTAGGAACTAAACTTCTATTAACCCTTTATCTTCCATTCATGTTTAGTCAGAAATGATTTACGTACAACAGTGTTCATGTAAATTAACGACTTTTAGCTGACTGTATCACAGAGTTAATTGCAATGGGAGGCAGGCTCTTAACAGCGCTAACGTGGTCAACTTCTTCCTAGAATTTTATCTTTTATACAAGTTTTATTTACAAGTTCAATTTACTAATAGTTATGTACATGTGAAATGACAATTGAAGTTTCTATCTAACATGTGATTCATATAAATTTTCTATGTAGGAAGTTTAAATTAAAGGTCTTTTCTCATTCCGGAATCCCATATATTTAGTACTGCAGTATCAGTTTGAAATGAATTGCAACCAACTTTCTAAACTGGATGTATTTATAATAAATGATGAAAGTTTAAAAAAAATTTAAATTTATGTGTGTACCTGTATGAACAAGTTTTTCTTGACATTAATATTTATTCATTGAAATTGAATTTACGAAACTCATTGTTACTATGAATTAGCAATGAAAAGGGAGTTTTAGTAAATAGTTTTATCTTTTAACTATTTTACCCTCTTTCCTTCTATTAATTTCCCTCTATATATTTGATTTTTGGTAACATATAGGCCTACATTACATGCATGATAATTTTTGGGTCCTGCTTTTTCTATAAATAAATAAATAGCACCATAAAAAGTACATGAAATATTCAGTTAGAGAGATTTATATTCACACTTTTATCTCCTTAAGTAATAAAAGAAAGTTCTTTTAGTAATTTGTTGAAAGAGCCATACAAAATACTAATTTCAAATTAAAACTTTTTAATTTGTGAACACATGCACAAGAACACAACTGAATACGGTTTACATAACGTCATCAACCGTTCTCATATAGTCTGGTACATTGCCATTTTAATCTATGAATAGAGCCAGCCTTTTAGAAGCTCCCGTTTAAAAAGTATTTTTAAGTCACCCATAGGCGCCGGTTCAACAAAAAACAAACAAAAACATTCAAATGGTTATTTTCATAAGTTCATGTTTCAATAAAATAAAAACAGTTAAAAAAATAATTTAAAACAAATGGTTTGTTATGATTGTGTTTTGACTTGCAAAAGTGACAAATGGTCTTTCAGTGCATATGGTTTGGTGATTGGATACATTAGAGTATGTTTGGTAGCTTTTATTAGCTGTCATCACAACTCCTATGCTGGATAGACTTAAGCTCCTATTTTAAAGGAACTTTATAAGCAATTATTGTAGGCTCCTATATTTTTATAAGCCTTGAACATAATAGAGTATGCTACACAACAATATATAACTGCACCAACAACTGAATACACGTGCTATCTCACGGCGGAAATGTACTGTTGTAAAAGCTCTAGCGCCTAAACATACCAGGGTATGCTACCCAACAATACATCACTGTCCCAAAAACTGCATACACGTGCTATCTATCTCACGACGACGGAAATGTACTGTTGTAAAAGCTCTAGCGCCTAAACATACCAGGGTATGATACACAACATTACATAACTGCACCAACAACTGCATACACGTGCTATCTCACGGCGGAAACTTACTGTTGTAAAAAGCTCTAGCGCCTAAACATACCAGGGTATGCTACACAACATTACATAACTGCATACACGTGCTATCTCACGGCGGAAACTTACTGTTGTAAAAAGCTCTAGCGCCTAAACATACCAGGGTATGCTACACAACATTACATAACTGCACCAACAACTGCATACACGTGCTATCTCAGGGCGGAACTTTACTGTTGTAAAAGCTCTAGCGCCTAAACATACCAGGGTATGCTACACAACATTACATAACTGCACCAAAAACTGCGTACACGTGCTATCTCATGGCAGAAATGTACTGTAGTAAAAGACCCAAGCAATTTTAAAAAAATAATTACGATCATATGAACCACCCGAATAGATAAGAGATTTATATTTGACATCAAGTCCATGCATACAGATTCCTTGAGTTATTTAAAGTTATTCAATCATTATAGTATTATTAACTCACAATTCACAAATACATTTTCATTTTATATTTATTTTATCATATAAATACAGTTGAACATATATGCATACAGGTGAAACAATGAGACAAAGAATAAAGTGTATCAGTAATTAATTTAGACAATAATAGTGGCCCCAGAATTGACTTAAGCATTATGCCTTTTTCTAAAAGGCAGCATGGAGAAGCTCTTTGCTATCACTATCTTCATGCAGTCACACAAGTAGGATCGAATTTATCATGTGTATATATGGGAGGAATTAAAAAGTATATATAAAAGCAAGTTAAAACTGTAGGAAAAACCTTATTAAAATACCTCTATTGGTTCACAATAGTGTAGCTTATAAGAAAGCCGTAATGCCACCAGGAGTTTACATATAGTTTAGTTGAATTATTTTGTCTAATGGGGGTAGTTCTTTAGTTGGGATTTATAAATCCGTTTCTTGCCAGCCTCTCCCCTAGATGATGTAGGTGCATTCTAAATTACTTTGCCAATCTCTACATTTTTGATTAAGATTTTAACAACCCTCATGTTGAACATTAAAAAATAACAGAAATATTTCGTCAACTACTTACAAGGTGAATATCTTCTGCCAGAAGGGGGTGAGGGTCTTATATTCTGTCTGGGTTTGCAGGCGGGCGTTGACTAGCTCCAGCACGCAGAAGGGATCGGATTTGCCCCCCAGGTCGGCCGCCGCGAGCCCCTGAGCCCGGAACACCTTCACCGTGAGGTGGCCCACGTCCCGTAAGTTGGTGAACGTGTGTATAAACCCCTGCAACAGCCGTAGGAGGTGGGTATCAGACAGCAAGAGAAGGATATAAGACTACAAGAGGGAAAATATCAGACAATAAGGAGTATAATAGGACTCTTAAGAGGTGGATATCAGACAATATGAGGGTATCAGAGAGCAAGATGAGAATATCAGACAACAAGAGGATGATATCTGACACTAAGAGGGAGAATATCAGACAATAAGGAGTATAATAGGACTCTAAGAGGTGGATATCAAATATCAAGAGGAGAACGCCGGACAACACGAGGAGGATATCGGAGTACAAGGGAAGGACATAATACAATAAGAAAAGGATATCAGACTACACGACATAATACAATAAGAAAAAGATATAAGACTACACGAGATGGACATAAAACAATAGGAGGTTATCAGACTTAAAGAGGAGGACATACGAAAGTAAGAAAAAAATATCAGACTTTAAGATAACGTGATGAGACTAAAAGAAAAGGGCATAAGAAAATAAGAGGAGGATATAAGACAGTAAGGGAAGTATATCAGTTAAAAGAAGTATATAAGGCAATCAGAGGAACATATCAGACTACAAGAGAAGGATATAAAGGCAACCAGAGGAAGATATCAAACTACAAGAGAAGGATATAAAACAATAGGAGTATATAAGACTACAATAGGAAAATGATCACAAGAGAAGTATATAGTACAATAAGAGAAGTATATAATACAATAATATAAGGATATCAGACAATAAGGGAAGGATATCAGGCAATAAGGGAAGGATATTAGACAATAAGGGAAGGATATCAGGCAATAAGGGAAGGATATCAGGCAATAAGGGAAGGATATCGGGAAATAATATAAGGATATCAGACAATAAGTAGAAACTATCATACTACAATATATGTTTGTAATACAGTAATAGAAGAATATCGGACTAAAAGTGAAGGATAGAAGACAACGAGAGGAATACATCAGACTATAAGAGAAGGATATAAAATAAGAGGAAGATACCTCACTACAATAGATGTATATCATACTCCAGAATGAGGACACCACAAACCAGGAGAATCTAACCCTTGGCACTTTAGAGGAATGCCGTTACTTATAGTTATAATATATTACATCATGATTGCTATGCATGACAGTTTACTCCATGTCTGAACAAGAGCCACATTGACTAGCTCACCAACTAGTTGGTTTCCGACACACGCACTCCTATATCAGCTCTCTCCATAGGTTCCAGTCTTGGGACCCCAGAGTCGCCACCAAACAAGAACTTACGTATCGTTTCTCTAGATTTGTGCGTTCTCTAGGGTTCTCCTCATACGTCGTGAGATCAGATATGGTCTCTGAGGCAGTTGTGCCGCTGATGGTAAGCAGGAGGAATATAGACCCCGCCCCCTCCTCCAGTTCCTGCCAGATACGATGCGTCTTCTCTCGCTCCAACTTGGTCAGGTCGATGGAACACCTGGAAACATTGCTGCGTTTAGCGGCTTCGTACAAAGGTACGCATTGGTGCAAAAAAAGGAAGGGGGAGAATAAGCCAACTAGACCACATATTAAATATTACTACTGGTTCACCTGTTTGGGATTCGATCCCCACCCGTAAGCATCGACGATGACCTTGTCAAAGCAAGTATAACGTCTTAAACCGCGTGGTCACCAGGACGGGTTTATGAGAACATATCCACACATGATATTTTTAAGGAGGGCCTCTAGGCCTATACGATTTTTCAAAAGTAATAGTTTTATAATATATGAATACATGAAAATAGTTTTGAAAACTTTTGTAAATGTCATAATTACCGTGATTCCAATATACAAGTAAGAATAGAGGCTAAACATTTTTATTTAGCACCACGTCCTTCTACCTATTCAGGTTATACGCCTATGTACTAATTATGCTTATCTTAAATCTAGGACAGAGACAACATCCAGCTCCCAGCCGTTAATTCATCACTGTCATTTCCCCAGTGATACATTTTTCGGTCGTGCCGGAGATCGAGCCTGGGACCCTTAGCTCCGTAGGCAGACGCTCTACCGACTGAGCTAAGGCGTGTGACTATCTTTGTCTTGTATCCCTATTAAAACATTCGATTTGAAAACAATCAATACCCAGTGGTGCTTTGGTACCATTTGAAGCTACCCGCAACGAAACTAAATACAGTTTAAGTATACAAAATTAAGAGTACCGGATTCCACTGTTTAAAATTTGAAGGTTAAAAAATTAGTACTTAAAGCGTATAACCCTAACGGGTAGTAAGACGTGGTGCTAAATATTATTATTAACTTATCTTTTCCAATACCGATTGTAAGAGATGATTCCTGTACATTCTAAGAGATCCTTTGGCATTCCGGTTCTATTTATAAACACGCGTCAGTGAATGAGTTCAAAGCAAGACCATCAAGGAACGAAAGAGGTCAACACTCCACACAGAATCGTTTAGAACTTGAGTTGGGACTATTGTTAGACTGTGGAGTGTTTGTCGCGCTAAGTGCCTGGCGCTTTGTGTGTTGCAACTCGTCAAACAGTGATACAAGTGACAGTAGGGGGGCTCAAGAGTCTTCAGAGTGCCGTGGTAGGATCGGAGTAGGAAGAAACCTTTTGAAAACACAAACATATTTGTTTGGGGACGAAAATGATAACATTTTACTATAATGTTAGTGCTATTAATATGGCCTATATATCAATGTCTTCTATTGATGTTGAATGTAAAAAAGATCATCTATCTATCAATGTGCTCTTTTGACTCTAAATGTAGAATGTAACAGCGATTGTAAGATTCTACCTATAGGTCTTAGAATGACATATATGATGAAGGCCCCCACTGTTGGGCTCCAATTGAATAATTCCTCCTCTTCCACCTACGACGATGTAATGCCCCTTAGTTGGGCGACAATTGTAGAACTCGTGAAGACGACCTATAATTTTGATATCTGTCCCTGGCTAGCTCAGCTTTTAATATCGACGCGATTATCATATAAATAAATTCCTACTTATACAATATATATATATATATATATATATATATATTAGATTTATTGTTGGAACATATTCTTTTATATGTTATTACTGTAATCATTAACAATTTAAGCGTATACGACCGACCCGTTTCTACGCTGTTCACAGTACTTACTATATCATTATTAAAATATACGATGATGTACAACACACGTCTTGTCTCCTCTCAGGTATTAGTGAGCGCTTTTTTCTTCCTCGCGTCTTTTTTCAAACTCTGATGACATCGTAGATTGCACCCGTGTGGCTTGACAATCTTGACCTTTCACATGAGTGTGACTAAATCCTAGCTTTGGTGTTGGCTGGACAATGCAACCACTCTGTACTGAGGAAAAGGTGTATTTATCTTTGAACGAAAACTCTGTGCTGGATCAGCTTTTCACTTTGCTTCATCGTCCAACGCATCCAGTAAGCACATTTAATATAAAATAAATATATTGACTTTTAAACTGCCTGAAGGGCTTAAATATTCTAAAATGAAAAAGAATAATTAAAATAATGTTCTAAAATGAAAAAGAATAATTCCCAAATTTAAAATATAAAATGTAAATAAAATATTCAAAACTGCAGTCTCATCCCTCCTTTTCAAAACAACATAGGGTTCAAAAGTTGGGACATTACAAGATGGCCTACTAGCCAAATGTCTTATAATGCCTCCAGGCGCGGATACAGGGGGGGG
>CABFVX010004603.1:0-21713 GCA_902151425.1 Timema shepardi | reverse complement strand
TTTTCTACCCTAAGAAGGTTAAAGACATACTTAAGGTCAAATATGGATGAGGAACGATTAAATGGTTTGGCCATGTTAAATATTCATCGAAGCATAGAAGTTCATCCTGATGAAGTTTTGGAGAAATTTGCTCTAAAGAATAAGAGGAAAATGCAATTAATGCATTTATAAAATATGAGGTACGTTTGAACAATGTTTTGTATAGGTTTTATAGTTATTATTATTAATTATTACTATTATGATTATTTATTATTATTATTATTATTAGTAGTAGTTATGTTATTTATAATTAGCATGACCCCCCTATGAAAATTTTCTGGATCCGCGCCTGAATGCCTCTATTATTATTATTATTATTATTATTATTATTATTATTATTATTATTATTAGCACCGCGTCTTGCCACCCGTTTGGGTTATACGCACCTACGCTAATGTGTAATGGTAAGGTGATTGTGAAATGAAATGGAGGACTTACAGTTTAACGTGGAATCCGAACCCCGGTGTAGGCCTGGTATTCCACATATTCACAAGTTGTGATTAATACACGTCTTGTCAGAGGTGAAAGAAGGGTTTGGCAATCAGATAAATCTGTGCCGGGACTTAGGATTGAACCCCGTACCTCCAGAACAGAAGTTCGACACCTTACCCCTAGACCGGCAGGTCACCTGCATAATGCCTCTAAATGTTGAATGTAACAAATATGTCCTTTGAACCTACTGTCTTCTAACATTCTAACACCTATAAATGTTGACTATAACAAAGATGTCCATCGACTTAAGGTCTCCTATACATATTGAATATAACAATTCGGAATGTAACAATGTGGAGTGTAACAAAGATGTCCTACTAACCAAATGTCTACTAATACCTACTAGGCCACTTACCCACTGCTCGAAATAAAACCAACATCGAACAAAACAGTTTGTTTGATGAATAAGAAAAACTGTTCCAACAAAGAAAACTGTGTTATTTTTTAATTGGAGCGTCCCCACAGACCAAAACTTTGTCTTAAAAGAGTATTTTTGTTTCTCGAATAAAGGAACAACTGTATGACGAGGTCCGGCTGCACAATGCTTGATGGAAACGTTCGAAGAAGAAAGCAAACTGCGCGTGCGCGATTTACTCACTTCCTCTATATTTGCGAATAGCCCTACAGTACTTTACAGCTCGTGTTTTTGTAGATTTTTGATTTATATAATCACGACAGAAGAGAATTAAGTATACTGTGTCATAAATTGGATGAGAACAAAGCTCGCGTGTTTTCGCAGCTTCTTTTTCTTCCTCAAGTAAAAGAAGACAAAGGGTAGAAGAATTATCTTAACTCAATGTCTTCGTCACCCGTCATCATGTTGGATAATGGAAGTGGTTTTTTTATTTTGTTTAATGAATTTATTGGGTTTTTTCTGATAATGATACCCCACAGCATCGAACACTTGTTCGAGGCAGTTGTCTGAAACAGTAATTTATCGACTAATGGGTAGGTGGCTTAATTTTTTTTGTAACAATCTTGGATACAGCAAAGGCCAAACTCGACATTGGTTTATTTTAGATCTCTTCTTGAATTAATAACATTAACTAATGCCATTCTTTCCTTTGTAAAATAAGCAATTCCGTAGGCAAGGTGCCCGAAATTTTGTGAACAAAATATATTAGGCATTATTTCTGGTTCAAACAATATAAAAATTAAGGCACAAGTACAAATTAGGGGATGTGCCATCATAAAAAGCACTTCAAAAAAGCTTCAAGAAGTGTTTAATATTAAAAAGAATTATAGCCTTCAGCAGTTATGGTGCTATATTGCAATAAAAAACACTTCAAATAGCTTCTAGAACTGTTTATCATTTAGATTTTTTTACAGCCTCTGGCAATTAGGAGATGTGCCAACGGAACCATCCCCCTCCACTAAAACTATTGGCTGGCTGCGGCCTTGAAAATAAAATATATTTAAAATTGCATCTGTCCAACTGCTTCATATAGCTTGCAACAATACTTTTAGACTTTGTATCTTCAAACACGTGACTATAAAGAACTCTTATAATGATACAACAAAAAAAAACGCATAAAATTAGATTTACCATTTTATAAACAAACCAAGGATAAAGTATGATATATCGCCATTTGAAAAAAAAAACTTGATTAGATAGTTAAGAAAGTGACCAGATATGAGATTATGTATGTATATTGTATACCCCTGGCAGTGGGATCTTCAACTGGCATGTTTAGCATTTGTTTAGGCCTCGTTCACACGCTGACAGCACTACATTCATGGCTGTAAAATAGATGGCAGTGGGCGATAGTTACTGCTACAACAGTACACACGTAGTACCGAAATCAATGTGCTAATGTGACAAATACCTCAACCATTGTGAAAATGGTGGATCTTGTGTAGGCTGTTGATAAGAGTGGTAGAAGAACCGATTGTTACTAACGTAAATGGACGTATGAAAAAGAATCAGAAGCGGATAGGAAAATGATCTGCACGAGGAGATGAGCTAGTTGCATTGAACACGCTGTTAGAGAAGCTAACATTTGAAGAGCCTCATCTTTCTACAATTTTCTTAGAATTGATCAAGACATGTTCGTTGAATTGATGAACCAAGTAAATTAATGTTACATTAGTTAACGTTGTGATAAATAACGGTGCTTGGCGCGAAAAGGAAATTGCTCACTGTCCCAATGTCACACATACCTGCGGTAGTTGAAGGTGCTGCCGAAGCAGCGCTACTGTCACATTATCCTGCCTCAAAATGATTTGATTAGTGACAGTATTGTCATAGCAGTCTGACAGTGACAGTCAAACAGTTGCTGCCATGACAGACTCTCACAATTATTTATTAAACGTTTTGATATTTTTAAATATTATGTTTACCAAAATGTTGGAGGAAGAACTGACCAGTTTAAAAGTTTAAATTTTAAGTTAAAAGTGTTTGTTAAAAAATGTATGTTTAATTACATAAAAATATTTATAAAACAACCGTAGATTGTTTTAAATTTTCTGCTGTGGCCCAAGCAAAAACATGAATATTTGATATAAGAAGGCTGTATTTGGGTTTTTAACCTTTTGCTTTGAATTCAAAAGTACAAATTTCGCCTTAAAGCTTCGTTGAATTAAACAGCTCCAAACTCGAAATTTAAACTTTTTAACTGGTCAGAGACCTGCAGATAATATTCACCTACATTTTGTTGAAAACAATATTAAAAAATATTAAACCACTTATTAAATAATGTGGAATTTTTAAACGTCCACAACGCGTTTCAGTGCTCTACCAAGTAGCACCCTTTTTAGATAATATAAATCCGTAACCTATCAGAGAAATTGCCACAAGGAATAAATAGCCGGAGGATTTTTTTATTAGCATCACGTCTTACTACCCGTTCTGATTATACGCTTATATACTAATTTACACTGTCCGGAACCTTAGATCAGTCGGTGCCATGTCTGCCTATTGAGTTATGGGTCCCGAGGTCGATTCCCGGCATAGCAAAAAATTTATGGTAGATGAAAATATGGGCTACCCTTTAACATTGATAAATTAGCAGATGGAGCCTGGATGATGTGCCTGTCCTAGTCTATAGCTTATAAGGCATATGACGTTACAACAGGCCTAGCTAGCCGGTAGTGGAAAATATATGACTTGAATAAGAAACTGACCCAGGCCACAAGCTGGAAACAGTAATGAATGTAAAAAAACACACTACACAAATTGTTTTTTTTAGGGATAAGTAAGGCTATATTTTATAGGAAGTGTAACCACATTTGTTTGGAGGAAGAATGGACAGCCATTTGGGAAAATTACCCTCAGCACACCCGACCGAGATTCGAACCTCGATCTCCCAGTCATTAGCAATATAGTCCACTGCGAGAGTAGCGCGTTAGACCATGTGGCCAATGAAGCGAGGGAAGCTTTGTTGCGGACCTATATCCCACATCGGATGTTAAAGGAATGGATGATAATAACAAATATAAATATGTCTGTACCTGCCCATGAAGTCGTCTTTGGAGCGGTCCTTGTCCCAGATGGTGACTTCAAGATCCTGACTCTGGTCATCGTACAAGTGGAGGTCAAACTGTTCCAGCCAGCTGGGGTTCAACGTCTTGTAGATCACCTTGCTTTTGTACTTCTCATTGCCCAGCCTGCAACACGCAAGACAAGCGGCTCGAATAAAACAACTGGCGGACTTTCACCCGGATGATACGGGGGCTCGTTACCCAGCCGGGTGCGACGGAGCATGTTGGTTTTTGACTAGCATTGCACATTTAGCGGTGGTGCTCACTTGGTCTCCGTCTTACTACCCATCCAGTCTATCAGATGTAGTTATACTTACTTACTTACTCACTCTATGGATTTAGGAACGTGCCGCACTACGCCACCTATCCCTATCTTGAACTCGTTCTATCCAATCCCTGTCATTACACCTTATCTCTTTCAGGTCAATTCTAATGTTATCCTCCCATCTGCGTCTAGATCTTCCTAAAGGTTTCTAACCATTTGGGTTTGCCAGTCGATACTCTGAATATGGTTCTAAATTCTCCCATTCACACCTACCGTTATCTACGAGACTTCTATCCTAACAATGTATTGTGATGAGTACAGGGTATGTAGCTCATCATAAAGTAACCTCCTCCGTTCCTCAGTAGCCTCATCTCTTTTTGGACCAAATATCTTCCTAACCACCTTGTTTTCGGACACCCTAATTTATTTACGTCATGTGATATGAAGAATTCAGAATTTAGAATAAGTGTACACAAAGTTGCACGTAAGTAGAGCGAAACACTACTTGGGGGTGGGTATCTTCATTACACCCAGCTGGGATGTGAGCCTTAATATTCCTACCACCGGCAAACCATATCAGACGTGACTGACTCCTTTGAGTGTGTTGAATATTCCATCATTCGCTAGTTTCACTTGGTTATTTCCACCCCTATTCCCACTCACTCAACTCTGCGTGTCTGAAGATTTCTAAGAATTCGCCACCCCTCTACACTCTTCCAACTCCAAGTAAACCCTCTTACACCTGTCTTGTACCACTCTACAAACAGTGTGCGTTTAATTCCAATCTTTATCACATCTCGGTGAACCTCGCTGGCTATGTTTCATTTGAGAATGAACTCATAAAAAACTCCGTGCAAAGTGATTTATTGCGCGACTATTCATAGATAATAGGTTAATAATGTTCTCTATGTGTGTTTTTATTTAATATAATATGTGCTTATAAAGCGTGAGTGTTTAGGGGAGCTCCTCTCGCAAACTAATATTCTTAAGAAGACCATCCTTGGATCAAGACCATCGCTTCCAGGTATTCCCGGATCTCCGGTCAAAGACACCCCTCTAAGGTAGGCTCTACATAGTACATCTTTTTTCTAAATCAACGTTCAACTCACGTCTCTGTTTTAGTGTACCTAAAACTGGTCCTCCAGAATTAAATTACGTTTTTTTGTTAATCTTAACTAAATTAAACAGATAGATCGCTCATACAGTCAGTGTGCTCACCGGTGCGGGTCCATGTACTATAAAGTAGGCTATACAAGTCAACACACAACGAGAATAGATTGATATCAGAAACTTGAGTGAGGATGAAACCCCCTTAAATGAATCAAGTTGACTCACCTGAACTTGGCGTAAGGATCGCTGAAGCCGTCGATGTCCATGGGAAGTAGGTTCTTGCCCTCCACCAGCACAATAGTGACCACGGAACTCCAGATCTGACTCTTGAGACGGCGGTTCACGTCACACAGCTTGGTGTTGCGTTGGAAGTACTGCAACAACACACTCCAACATTTCTACTAACGGTACTTTATATCAAACAATGTAATAAGCCCACACACGACTCACAAACTCACTAAACTCGAGAATATACACCAGCCCTCGAGTTCGGAGTAGCCCCAAGTTCATAAATAATCAATTTATCGGTCCATTAACCGGCCCCGGGGTCCCGGGTTTGATTCCTGGCTGGTACTGTGGGAATTTTTCCCGAAAGAGGAATTACTCCAAAGCGTCATAAGGGTTTGGTTAATTGTTTAAGTGTATCCACTAGTTCCAAACCCTCATACTCACTATCACCATCACCTCATCTCATCTCATTGTGACATGGAAAAAGCTTCCATGGAAAGGATGTACGATTAGTACATTCGGGCGTTCCCTGAGCAACAGAGCATTAGTACTGGTTAATCGTTCCATTATTGGGCTAAGAATTATGTAGCCCGGATGCGCATTATTATTATTGGTCTATATTGGTATTCAAACTCGGGATCTTTGGCTTTTATCAAGACGTGCTACCAACAAAGCCAAGGCATCGGATAGTAGAGGGTCCGCAAGGATGCCAGTACTGACTTCAACAACTTAAATTAATTATACTTAATCTAGAGTTTAATTTTCATGGGAAGAGGACTTTGGGAAAATATTATTTTTTTTTCTGTCCACACTGAAACATTTTACCATATTATTTGTGTTTTTATAGGTAGCGAAAAAATCTATCAAAAGAGATGAATATAGCCTATTGAACGATTTAACAAACCTGAATATATCAAACCATGTTGTCTATAGGAATATAAAAATAATGTATAATCTGCACTAAAAAAAGGAATCAATACTAACATTAATATATAAAATTAATTTCAAGAAACCAATCTACTTAATAATCTAATCTCATCTAATATAATAAGGGAGGGGGTGAGTCTATATATTACGTAAACATAACAAAAATCACCACAAAACCATTATTGGTATAAACTTATTAATTATTAAACTACATCTACCTGATGATCGTTCATAAACAATATTAGATAGACAAAATAAACCAGAAGAACATAAACCATGAGCTAATTTTAAAATTATGAGTCTATTTAAAAAATAGTTATTGATATTTTATACAAGTTTCATAAACTTTCAGTTTCAGAAATATGAGCCAAAGGACACCCTCCTCCCCACTGCCCTTCAAAATGGATGTCGATGTTCACAGCGAGGATTACATGTGTAATGAGCTTGATTGGAGTACATAATTGATTGTTTTTAGTAAATTTAAATTAATAGATCTTAGAGGTGTCAACATTAATGGTTTTAGCTTGGTACTTTTAAGCTTCTTGACTAAAATGGCATGTAGGAACTTTCCTGCCAGAATGTGGACTAAAAATGTCGGTGGAAGCATTTGTATAGCTATAATAGGAAATAAGGAAAGTTAAATTTGAAATGCAAGTTTAATACTGGCCAGGAGCATAAGGTATTGGTGTTTATACTAGTCAGTGAAAGAGGGAAAGTGCTATTAACCATTAAAAAGGAGGCCTCGCAAAGTGTAACGTTTATTTTCATCCTTCTTATTTCCATTTCGTATGTGTGATAATACTTAGGAGTGCTTAGGTGTGACAAGTCAAGATTCAACCCGCTTTGCCAAATAGCTTCTAATTCATCAAATTGGCAACGTCGTTATGTGAGAGGGAACTAATTCAGTTTCACGATAGTTAATTTCCAACCATGCTCGGAATTTAGTTCGGAACTCATAAGGCTAGGAAGACGTACTAAGGTGCAAGACAGGGTAACCCCTAGTTAATTAGTTCGTAATGGGCTCTCCAAGAATGGTTCTTGTTAGGGGTTGTTTTCAACACGAATTCCTTATGGGACAGCAGTAAATCGTGTTGCAAAACTGTTCCCAGAATTCGGTGCGTAGCTACAGCTCTACAAAGTGAAATACTCAAATTGAGAGGGAGAGGATTCTCTTCCTCAAATCACTTACCATAGCCAGAACTTAATCCCGCGGAAGTCGATAACAGATTACGTCAGTATATTATTTTTTAAATATTTTGTTCAGTATTTGTTTTCATACATTTAATAGTGTTTGGATGGATTGACCGAATTAAGATTTCGATGTATTTGTTATTAATAAATATTTATATCGAACGTAGAACTAAAACTACAACTAATATTAAAATTAACATAGTAGTCTACTATCACGAAATAAAATTTGCTCTTCTCTAATAATTAAGTTAGCTAATGTTGGCATAAAAATTTCTAACTGGGTTTAAGGTTTAATAAACTGTTAATTTAACTGTTTATTTTTCTTAATTTCATTAAGGTGCTTAACGCGCACTTTCTGAACCGATTGATTATATCAGCACAAGACTTTTAGACTAATAGAACAGACGTATCATCCAGCCCACTGACATTAATTCATCATCGTAAAAGGGGAAACCCACGTTTAGACAATGATAATTTTTCCGGCCATGTCGGGAATTGAACCCGGAACCCTTAGCTCTGTAGTGAGGCACGCTACCATCTGAGATAAAGTGTCTGATGAACAATTCAAAAGCGGAAAGGGAAAATTGAAGAAAAAAATAGTGGATAATATAAACACGTTCATATTGCATTTAATCTTTTTAAAAAATATCACAAACGAAAGAGATTAACAGAACTTAAGGTGAATATGCAAAGAACGCAAGAAAGGGTCAGTGGTTTGAAATTTTTATAGCAAAATTTCTTTAGTCTAAATAAATCATATATTTATATCATATATAACTTTTTTTAGCATTGCATTTTACTACCCGTTTGATTTATACGCTTATGTACTAATTACGCTAATGGTTTTAGAGATTATATAGATTATATGTATAGTATGTTTATCCACATTTGCGTGGGGGGAAAGTGGAAAACCAGTTTGTAAGAACAACCCTTAGTACAACCGACCGAGATTCGAACCTCGATATCCCCGTCATCGGCAGTCTAGTTTACTGCGAAAGTAGCGCGTTAGATCACGTAGCCACCGAAGCGGGTTAGATCAAATATTGTTTCAGTAGGCCTACAAACATAATAGTTTAATTTTCTTCACATGGTAGACTCAACATTTCTCTAACATCTGTAGAGGTTGTCCTAGAATTTTATAACTTTTTCTCTTCGTTCAAAAAGTTGTCATAAAATGCTGCTATACTCATGACATACATTCAAAAATGGTTGAAGTCACCATATGAAGAAAATTAAATTCTATGTTTGTACTGAAGTCGTAATTATATTATTAATTTTGGCAAAAAAAAAGTTATAAAAACTGCAAAGACAGTGTACTTTTCTCGATTTTTCTACAACCCCCCTTAAACGTTTAAAATAAATTTAAAAAGTATCAAATTCAAACTATACATAACTCTTAGGGATAGTCACACAAACAAAACATTTTTAGAAGTCGAATCACCCTTACCAATATGTTCAGCTTTATTGCAGCTGCACGTGGATGACATTTCTTTTTAACGGATAGCTATCACAATAATTATTGCAAGAAATGTACATTTTTAAAATCATTAATTATTATTACATTTTCCGAATTTTATACGTAGATTTATCACATTACTAAGTATTGTTAACAAATATGTATATAAATATGTATCTATGTGTAGAGAAACGACTTAATTACAATATTGTTAGTATTGTTTTTGGTTTGTATTGTTATTTAAATTAGTTATTTGACTGGTAGTTTAGAAGGAACCTGAGTAAAGAAAAACTTTTCAGTTTGTGGCTGTATTAAAATACGAGTAGCTTGAAATATTTATCACCATACCAAATAAATATTATATCTTCAGGTTGGTATTCAATTATCACATATCTTAAACATAGAACTCATTTCAATAATATTTCAAACAAAAAACATAACTATTGGTAACTAATTCATTAGCCGCGCCAGTGGCCGAATGGTCCAAGGCGTCAAACTCGTGTTAGATTGATTTACCTGATGAAGACGGGGAGAAAGGGGTTCGAGTCCCAGTCGGGTCTACTGAGGATGGTTTTTCCCTTTCCACGAAAATTCGGATATATTAATTCTAAAATGCTTCCTTTTTCATCCCTACTTTAGAGTAAATATCATATATGCGTATAACCTTAAACGGTAGTAAGACACGGGTTTTTATATATATTTTTTTACATGACTATTATAAAGTTACGAAAGTTAAAGTAAATATTGTATAGTTCGATCCATAAATGTAGGAGCTATGTCATATATATTAAAACTTATTTATTGTAGTAGTTGGAACTACGGTATTTCAAAATGTCAAATTTAAATTCTTGAAATTTATCCTTGAAAAACTGTTTTATGTTCGAACTGTTATTCAAGAATCATTTCCCAAATGAATTCCTCGTTCATCTTTAGTTACGCTAAGACAACTTAAATTTAACGACAACCACCTACTCTTGCTTTTATGCAGTACATAATAATGGCTGTACGTGATTAGGCAAGTTATAAATACACAGTTGACTTGGTCGGGCTATAGCTACAACATTATCGTGTCACGCTGCACCTATGATTTGGTCGGGCTATAGCTACAGCATGCTCGTGTCGCGCTGCACAGATGATTTGGTCGGGCTATAGCTACAACATGATAGTGTCGCGCTGCACAGATGATTTGGTCGGGCTATAGCTACAACATGCTCGTGTCGCACTGCACATATGATTTGGTCGGGCTATAGCTACAACATGATCGTGTCACGCTGCACATATGATTTGGTCGGGCTATAGCTACAACAGGGTCACGTCGCACTGCACAGATGATTTGGTAGGGCTATAGTTACAACATGATCGTGTCACGCTACACAGATGATTTGGTCGGGCTATAGCTACAACATTATCGTGTCGCGCTGCACATATGATTTGGTCGGGCTATAGTTACAACATTATCGGGTCGCGCTGCACAGCTGATTTGGTCGGGCTATAGCAACAACATGCTCGTGTCGCGCTGCACATATGATTTGGTCGGGCTATAGCTACGACATGATCGTGTCACGCTGCACAGATGATTTGGTCGGGCTATAGCTACAACACGATCGTGTCACGCTGCACATATGATTTGGTCGGGCTATAGTTACAACATTATCGGGTCGCGCTGCACAGCTGATTTGGTCGGGCTATAGCTACAACATGCTCGTGTCGCGCTGCACATATGATTTGGTCGGGCTATAGCTACGACATGATCGTGTCACGCTGCACAGATGATTTGGTCGGGCTATAGCTACAACACGATCGTGTCACGCTGCACAGATGATTTGGTCGGGCTATAGCTACAACACGGTCGTTTCCCCTCTCAGAGAAGGCGAATGAATGACCCGTGACACTTCGTTGGAATTGAGAGTGGAATTCGACTGACAATTTGTGCGGGGACCATTACACGACAGGATCCCCTAGAGTGGACAGAAGAATAAAGGTCGATAAAGGCAGAACTTAAGCTGACAAATTGAACTTTAAGGATGTATACAGTCTTGCCTAATAGAATGAAGATTGACAAAAGGGATTTGTATTGTTATTTGGTGTTAAAGGCTTTTCAAAATGAGGGGTTATTAACAACAAGAATGGTTTTACTGCTAAGTTTAACACTAAGGCTACTAACAGCTTATTCTAAGCGGTAGACCTCGGAAGAGTAGTTTAGATAAGTGCACCTACTATAGTGTGGAGAGAGGATGTAAAAAACACACTAATAAATGACATATAGAAAACCACCTCTCAGTTCACCCGGTCGAGATTCGAACTTAATGACCTTCTCTAAAACAATACAGTCTTTTTTCAAGACTGACACCTTATACCCATGTGACCATCGTTACAGGCATCGCTCAACTAGGTAATTGAAAAATGCCACCGATTAAAACAATCACTAACGATTATTAAACCAATAAAGTAACTGTTAGTAAACAATAATACGTAATATTTAAACAGTACCATTCAAAACAATTATCAAAAGCTCTACAATAATCTATTATTAATAAAAACAAGCTCTTGATAGTGTTAAAAACATTTGCTGGGGAAATACAACTTGATACTCGTTCTCCAAAGCAGTCAGGTTTGATATATTGATTGAAAAAAGGTTTTTTTAAATCTTTTTCGTACAGTTTAATAGCAATACATTCAACTGACACATCCATATGACACAGAAAAAAAAATTAAAATTATATATTATACTTACTTACTGATTTAAGTTAAAATAGATATATCATAGTGAATACATGTTTTGAGTAATATGAATTCATCCCGAACATTTATAAATGCTTTTTATTTAAATTAATAATTACAAAACTATATTTTTCATATCTCATTTAATTAAAAGACAGAGCTATTCCACACTTACGTGAGGATTAACACTATACATTCCTGATGATGTTGCTTGTATAGAAACATGTTGAAAATTCCATGTTGCAAACTTGTCATATGCCACAACTTGAAAAAAGGGAATAAAATATCTCAAAAATGTCTTAAACAGTGTTCTGTGTGTGTGTTTTACTTAACCTCACTTGACTTAACTATTTTTTATTTGCGGTAAAATATCTCTTTTTAAGTTTTTAAAGAAAATTTTAACCATTTTAACAACCCATAGTTCTTTTATGTAATTCTTTAATATTTATCTTATATTCTTCGATTTATTTGATTAATCTTCATATAATGTAAAATTGACTATTTGATGTGTTAGAACGACAATTTTTAAAACAGGTAACCAATATATTTTCTTAATATTATGTTCATCATTCCTCTTACAAACTTTAAACATTTATAACTTTTTACAAATTTCTATCCAAATTAGTTAGTGACACACCACGATTAAAAATAAATGAAAATACGATTACAAAGTAAGGTCCGAGAAATAATCCCAAAGGTGAAATTTATCATAGCTAATGTTCATAATGAACAAACACATCCCAAATTTAAGAAAAGTAGATGGTTTTCAAATCTTTCTACCCTGACAAATTAAATATAGTTGGATCGCTTTAGTAAGAACATTAATATCATGTACAAAACAGATAAACGAAGATAAGACAACATTGATAAATAGTCAAAATATCCATCTTACAGCTGTAAACTTTGTTCTAAATATGTATACTACGGAATTATAGTAAGACGTGGAGTAAAATGTGAAAGTGAGCCTCCCTCCAAGAAAATATGGCTACATTTCCTTTAAATTCAACCTTACTCATAACTACTCCAGTAATGTAAATACGCGGATAGTCTTAAAAGGGTCTTGTGAAGCAGACATTAAAAAGTCATGGATAGGCCCACCCTAAAGATAGCTTTGAAATCACTTGGTTAGATCATCGCTGCTCCTTGTGGTTAGATCATTCTTGTGGGAGCTAACCAAACCTTCCAAGACCGAGCTTGGATTAACATTAATATTTCATAACCAAACCTTTGTTTCTTCCTGCAGGGATAGCCGAGTGGTTAGCACGCCTGATTCTAACTCGTGGTGCCAGAACTCAAATCGCAACCGGGCCATATTCTCGCATTATTCTCGCAATTTTTTTCTCTTACTTCATTACAAGAGATTGCTGGTGCAATCACCTAAAAATCTCCATATATTATTTTATCCTCTTACTTTAGATACTAATAATCATTCAATATTAAACACCTCAGTGTTTGCATGGTCTAAGGAGTCACTCGCACAATAGACTGGACTGCCGATGACGAGATCGATTTTCAAATACCAGTCAAGTGTACTGTGTTTTCCTTAAATGATTTTCCACTCTCCTTCCACGCAAATGCGGGTATACTTCTTCTAAATTAATCTTTCATAAGCTTTAGTATATTAATGTAAGTAATTAGTACATAATAATAATACTTAGAAGCACGTCTTACTACCCGTTCGGGTCATACACTTAAGTACTAATTACACTAATGGATTAGGAATTGGGAAGGTTGAGTATAGAGGAAGTGGACCCGCATTTAAAACCATTTAGGAACCTCCCTTCACCAGTTTACCCGAGCAAGATACGAACCTCGATCTCCCCGTTCTCGGCAGTCTAGATCATAACGAAACTAGCGCATTAACAAACTACTCCCTCGAGGTGGGTTAGCGTGCAATTTATAAACAGACCAATTATATCAGCACATGATAATTTCTAGGAGCAAGAGCGAAAGGGATTTTAACATTCTTTCTAGGGTTCTTTTACATGTCACAATCCACATGGAACCGACGGCTTTACTTCTTCTCCAAAGGAAGTTGTGCTACGGATTTAATTATATCGCTCAAGAAAAACCCGTCAACTCAGATGGGTTTGAACCCACGAACATCGGGTTCTAAGGCAAGAACTTTACCCAAAGACCACCGAGATCGACTCGCNCCAAAGACCACCGAGATCGACTCGCAGCAAAAATAACTTTGTTTCTCTAAACTGCAATCCTGGGTAAATCCTTGGCTATACTTTACCAAATTCAATAAATAGTTAAAAGATAAACAAATAAAGGGAAGGCCATGATAATGAGGCATGCTAGCTGTCACAAGAAGAGATAGGATTATGAATGAAAATGTAATGTCTAGAGTTAGGGTATAAGATATAGTAGAGGAAGCTAGAATGAGATGGTATGGACACGTAATGAGGATGTAAGGGGAAAGGATTCCAAGTAGATTGATAGATATGAAGTATGTAGTGAAGAGACCGCAAAGAATATATGGGAGGAACAGATGGCAGTAAGTGTGTAAGTGAGAGGAGAGTGTAAGAAAGTGCAGGAGAAAGAACGGTGGAAGGACAAAGGGAGCTGGAGGAATTTTACTATAAAGACTCGGCCACAGGATGGAAACAATTCATGATGTTGATGATGATGAATATTTGAAAAGATATTCACCTTTTGACTCGAATATTTCATCACTGAGGCTAGGAATAGAGTTTTTGGTATAGGTAGTTTTCTTTTGGGTGTGAATCTGCATCTTAATGATAGTCCAAGCGATCCAAATATTTACACTAATGGGATATGCATGAGGAAGATAATAAAGTAAATGTACTTGAATTTGCGTGGAAGAGTGAGAAACTAGTACACACGTCCAGGATTCTGAGTCCCAAATCCTGAATCACTGGCAAACCCCACCAAGCAAGCCCACGTGCCCATTATTGCATGTCCTTGGGTACCGTAGTTAATTTGTATGTCGTGTGCGTGGGAATTAAACGTTAGATACCTTAAATAAAAATAGTTGGTTTACGAGATTATATTGAATTTCATTTTCAAATCCATCTTTATGTTTGGTGCATTAGGTTAAATACAACCATCATGTTTCTGTGCTCATATTCATCACGCATTGGCATAGGAAATAAATATTCTTAACACAAAAAACAACACATGACGTAAGTCGACAGACATCTCGAGAAGAGTTTCTTATCATAATACTTTAATTGGACCTCGTACTTTAATATTTTTTAGAAACCCGTCTTACTACCCATTCGGGCTATACGCCTATGGACTTGTTAGATATTAGGAAGGTTTAATTTAGAGGCAGCGCACCCGCATTTGCGCGGAAAAGTATTTTGGTAAAAACCACCCTCAGTGCAACCGACCGGGATCGAACCTCGATTGCCCTCTCTTCGGAAATCTAAAATAGATTGCGAGAGTAGCGCCTTAGACTACGTGGCCACCGAAACTGGTGTATTTGAAATAAAAATTACATAAGGGAAGCGATATATCTTCTTGTCATCTTTGATTTCAAGGTCAAAAGAGAATCAACTTGTACTGTTTATCCTCAATGAACTCTTAACCTACGCTTTCATGGTATTCCATATATTGTGCAAGAAGACCTAATGTCAGGTTGAATAAATTAATTATCCTAGCAAACAGGATTTAGGTGAAGTTTTAGGTACTACCTAAATAGCCTATATATATATATATATATATAATTTAGCACCGCGTCTTACTACCCGTTATGGCTATACGCTAACGGATTAGGATTGGGTAAGGATGAATTTAGAGGAAGTGAACCCGCATTTGCGTGGTGGGAAAGTGGAAAACCATTTAGGGAAAACCACTGTCAGTTCACCCGACCGATATTTGAACCTCGATCTCCCCGTCCTCGGCAGTCTAGCGCAGCACGAAACTAACGCGTTAGCCAACTACACCACCGAGGTGGGTAAATAGCTTATAGCCCGCTTAAGTGGCTGAATGATTTAAGTAGTCCTAGAGTTTGATAGGCCTGTTGATGAAAGAGAGATCGGGGTTAGAATCCCAGTCAGGTCTACTGAGGGTGGTTTTCCCTAAATGGTTTCCCAATTTGCTTCCAAGCAAATTCAGGTAGATTACCTCTGAAATACTTCCTCATCCCTAGCCCATTAGAATAAACATCATATATGCGTATAACCTGAATAGGTAGTAAATCGCGGTGAAAAAAAAAAGTAGCCTATAGAATGTATCGTTCCTGGTTGCCTCCCATTATTTTTCCATTACTCTATTTTTTCAATGCCGGATCGACATTGAAAGTAATACATACAAAACATTTCAATAAGCCCCCGAGGGACTTATTCTTTCGCAGTGATGCATTAACGATTGGAGAACCGAGTGTTGTTCATGTTCCAGAATTAATTTACTTTCAAATTCGTGTGTCAATAGAATAAATAGGTTCAAAAGTGCAAATTATTTAATCGTAACATAAACAACCAATCAACTTTTATATATTAATATGCCAGACCAAGTGTTTTTAAGTCAACTTTTTACAGTTGTGTTACATAATGACATCTTTTGTTCTTATTGCCTTTTTTAAATTTTTATTGGCTCTAAAACATTCTTTACATGAATATCCAAATATAAATACTGTTTTGTATACACCACGTCCTACAACCAGTTCGGGCTGTCCGAATATTTACAATAATAGGGTATAGGGATGAGGAAGGAATAATTAATAGGAAACGTGCCCGCTTTGTGTGCAAAAAGAGAAGGTAATCATTTAGGCAAACTTACACTCAATACACTCTACCGAGGTTCTAGGCCCCAATTTTACCATCACCGGTTATACATTCTTTTGCAAGAGTGACTCCTTAGACAACACGACCACTGACGTGGGCTAAGGGGCCCTACTTAAATTACGTAAGGGGCTTGGAGGGATGGGGTAAGGTTCAGTATTTTCTTATGTTTTCTCACCAAGGGATAGGGGCTTAGGGGGGTCAGAATCCATCTTACGCAAGGAGGGATTATCAATGTTTATGGCAGGAGAGAATCTAAGAAGATTTTTTACTGTCAGAAAATTCTGAAATGATTAATTTTCTTTCATGGATTAACCCCACTTCAATAATTAATGTTCACTGTTTTATAAAAATAATAGTGTGTTTAAAAATAATCAAACAATTAAAATAATCTAATTTTCTAAATATAAAAAAATACATAAGATATAGGGGTGGGGTGATAGGTGGTGACATAAAACCTTAGGTGGAGGAAGAAGGTGGTCAAAAATCATAAAAAAAGTCTTACGGGATTTAATTATAGCCCCTATCCTACTAAAGCTATTATTCAAAACTCGGTATAAAAATAAGAGTCCGAGTGACTAGGATTATACTTGGGACTCCCGAGTCGGAGTCGGTCTTGCCTGTAATTCAGAGACATTCACTCGGCAGTGATCAAAGACGCGAGACCTGTCTTAGAACCAATCTACACCCCCCGCCCTCCTAGAAACCCCTCAAATCGAAGGCAATGTATTGGAGATAGCCCTCTTAATTGGACTCATACCATGATCTAATTGAATTGATTAAACTATTAAGTCTCGGGCTGGATCCGAAATAGTTTTACGAGGGTTGTTCTATAATCATGTTAGAGGAGTCTATGGTTTAGGGAGGAGGGTAATATTGAATTTAAGAAGATTGTCACCCCGTTTTCAAGGTATCAGGTTCGTATCCATGTTGGAAACGTAAGGGTACACTTCAGCAAATAAACTTCCTTTTAACATTTAATTCGAGTAAAAATAAACTAGTTGTCATATCCATGCAAAAAAATGTCCTTGTACAGTCTGATTCACATAGGAAACTCATACCGCCACATTGGTGGAAATTAAGATTTTACAAATTTATTTACATTTTTAGTCCATGTAATTAATAATATTAAGATGAATTATACTGTACTGCATTAGGAAGTACTATTGAAAGCTTTCGATTAATTGATTGAAGATTGACTTTATAATTAATAAAACAAGTAAGACATTGATAGAATGTCACATTATAGTGAATTTAAATCAATGTTGGTGTTCGAACGTGGGCTTACAATAAAATCAGGGTTTAGTAAGCTCAGCAATAGTTCAGACATTTAGTGAATTATCTACAAATCTATATCCTAATACCTTTTTTATGACATCTTAAACTCTGTTATATCAGAATAGAGAAAGGATATAGATGGTACACTTAGGGCCAGTTTCATAGTCAAATTTAGTACGCCTCAAGTGCGGCGCTACACTAAGCACATGACGACACCTACCTAAACCAGAATGGAATGGGCCAGTTTACTATGCGAGAACGGCCCATTCCATTCTGGTTTAGGTAGGTGTCGTCTTTAACTAAATTTGACTATGAAACTGGGCCTTTGTCTATGAGCCTAGTTCATTAATTTTACGACTAACGTAATTTATATTTATAAGTTAAGCTTTGTTTGTTTAGTATAGTAGGCTTAGTCTAGTTCTAGCTAACATTATTCATAACATTAATGTACAGTCATTTTCCCTTTTTTTGCTGTATTTGACCAACTATGTAAAGAAATATATAATATTTTAATTATGGCACTGAAATGGGATGCATATATCTCATCCACAGAGAGCGATGGTAGTTAATACAGCTCAAACCAGACGTCGCATCACAATGTGGTTTTTCTTTACGCTTCAATAAAAAAGAGTGAAAATGAGATCAGTCTAAGCACTTTACTATATTAGAGAAGAGAAATAATTATTTTAATCTAAAAGAACAAAATATTTCACTGATCCCAATTTTACTATTGTCAAATGAAGTACGCAGACAACTGTACTTTGATTCAAATTTTCGATTAAAGAGTAATATTATATCTAATGTCTCTCTAAATGGGCATGATTTGGTCGAAGAATTCGTTGGTTTGACCTTAATTGGCGTTCAAAACAAATTCTAAGCATTTCTTCTATGGCTCAGATTTTTATAATTTTTGTAAATAAGTGTGGGTATTTAGTATCAGTGTTCGTTTCTGGTTCAAGATATTCTCTAAGCGATGTGTTCATGTGTTGATATATCTCTTGGTTTAAAAAGCGAATGTCTAGTACATATAATACTATACTACCAGCATATCACTATACTATAAAACCACATGGCTCACTCCTACACTCACATTAATGTTTACCCACTTCCGGATGAGTTAGAAACTTGAAATTTGGCAAACTTATAGCTTCTAGCCTGTAACCGACGGGAAAATTACAAAGAGTTAAAAATCTTAATTTTTAACCCTAGAAAAAAATTCAAAATGGTGGAACAACTTCAAAGTCGGTGTGGACCTTTCTTTGGAGGCTTTTTGTGGCTAAAAGGTAAGACCTATAAAAAAACGGATTGCACCCACCTAGATTTTATGATTGTTGGTAAATTTTGCACATTTTCCACAAAATTTTCTGACATACTTATGGGATAGCTAGAATCATAAAATTGTAAAAATAAATTAACGTTCAAAACAACGTTGGAATTACATTAGTTTACACTCACTGGGGGTTTGGGGGCGGACCCACAACGAGGAAAGCAAGTATGTCAATATAAAAACTGATTGCTCGAGTCCTGGTTGGGTGCAATGGTGGTGGTATATTCATAACGTGTCTTCGGAGCCTTCTATCTGGATGATCGTGGGTACATTTTATCTATATTCCCCCCCCCCTTAATATTACTACTCGTTCAGGTTATACACCTATGTACTAATTACGCTAATGAACAAGTAAGGTTGAATTTATAGGGATTGTACCAGCATTTACATTGAGAGAGGGAAGAAGACCAATTAGGAAAACCCAACCCCAATACACCCGGACGAGATTTGAACCCCGATCTCTCCATCACCGGCAGTCTAGTGCATTGCGAGAGTGACGCATTAGACTAAGCGACCACCGAAGCGGGTGTATACATTTTCTCTTAGTTACTCTTCTTATTCCTATCCTTTTACAAGAATCTCGCGTCTATTATTATTATCATCATCACCGCGTCTTACTACCCATTCGGGCTATACGCACTTACGCTAATGTGTAATGGTAGGGTGATTGAGAGATGGAATTGAGGACCTACAGTTTAACGTGGGATCCGAACCACGGCGGAGGCCTGGAATTGCACACATTCACAAGTTGTGATTAATACACGTCTTGTCAGAGATGAAGTTCACGTCTATTAAACATAGAATAGAAAAAAAACTAGTTTTTCGATCATTCATACTCTTCAGAAGCTGTACAAGCAGAGGACCGGGAAAATTCGACCCTCTTGTAGGTTTGAAACTACGGGTCCCCCGCCTACGAAGACAGGCGTCGGTGTTTACCCAATCAATAAGTTGCCTCGTGCTGTGGTTGGCCCTCAATTTATATCATGATCGCGGTACCGACACTCCGAACACGTTAGTTACGCTATCAATATTCATTTAGAGGACATGACTGTTGACAAGATATGAGATAAAATTCTTTTCGCTTTCAGGAGATAGAAAATAGAATCAACAAATTAGTAAATTACTAACAACGCACAGGATAAGGTGTAAATCATGTCTGCTGTGACGATAATGTCCAGATTCGAATCTATTAACGGTTGTAATGAGTTTGTTCTTCCTGAACGGTTTCACATCGTAATTCCACTCAAACGTGAGTACGTGGAAACTAATGATTGAACTAGCCCAAATAACCCGAATAAGTAGCAACTCGCGCTGAAGAAACAAATCTAGTCCAGGTTATAGACAAGCTCTGATCGATCTGAGGGGTTAATCACGAATTGGGCAAGGCCACCGTCGACGGTAAGATAGGGGTTCGAGTATCAGGTGGAGAAACACGGGTATTGGTTTTTCACACGTGAATTATCACTGTCAAGTAACCCTCCTCTTTCCACGCTGAGGTGGGTGCACTTCCTTAAATCTACCCTTATATTTCCTACCCCTTGTATTGAGCTAGTGAAAGCACACGTGTTAAATGTAGACCTACTACTATCCTACAGATTTCTGGAGAAATAGTTAAGTGTTACATCAATAATTGACATTTCATCAGAATCGTAATAATATTCGTACTTTTATTTTTTTAAATTTGGAGCAACCATTGGGATATAACTAGATACATTGTTTCAATTTATATTATTATTAGCATTGTGTCTTACTAACCATTCGGGTTATACGCACTTACGCTAATGTGTAATGGTAGGGTGATTGTGAGAAGAAATGGAGGACCTTACAGTTTAACGTGGGATCCGAACCACGGTGGAGGCCTGGAATTCCACACATTCACAAGTTGTGATTAATACACGTCTTGTCAGAGATGACGGAAGGGTTTGGAAATCAGATAAATCTGTTCCGGGACCGAGGATTGAACCCCATACTCTTAACACCGAAGTCCCGACACCTTACCCCTAGACCACCAGGTCACCCCACTTTTTATAGATTTGAGGGCAATATAACTATCTGTTTGGAATTGGATGTATGCCAAAAGAATCAAAGAAAGTAATTCCAAACTTTATTTACCTTTGCTTACATTTCGGCTGGAGTGGCATTTTATGGAAGGATATTTAGCGTGTAGTATCCGAGCGTAATATTATTTAAACACGAGACAGACCAATCTAATAAGCAGCCTATCAACCAACTTATCGGTGTAAGCTTTTTTTCGCTCTATTTTTACCAGGCAGAACATTATTAGCGTTAATTTTTGATGACAGGATTCTAAAATTAGGTTAAGAATTTTTTTTAACCTTCAGAATTTTTGCACTAAAGCCTATGTACACTCCGTCGAATTTGTAAGGTAGCAACTCACTGGCTCAGCCCACGCGGTATGCTATACCTCCTCACATGACTGCAGGA
>CABFVX010004602.1:0-62892 GCA_902151425.1 Timema shepardi | reverse complement strand
CCTTCAGTTATACCACCACAGATTGCAGTACTACACACATTTATTAGATGAGTCCATGCAAAAAAAAATGCTGACCATCTCCTGAGACTTTACCACGATCCACCATAGCCTGGACCTCTCCCTCCCCACTAAAAACGAGGGTACACCCATGGTATTACTCTACATTCTCAACGTACATTTTTTAAAGGTCTGGATCAAAAGACCATTATTTTACGTGTGATGTGTGCTCAGCTACAAGTAGAGATTAGGCAAGATAAACAGTAGTATGCATAGGCCTATACATTTACAAAAGGTGATTCACCCAGTGGCAGTGGAACTTTATTTATGTAGGGGTGTATACGATTATTTATTTAAAGGAACTTCCCCTCAAGTAAAAGGAGATCCGGGGACTCAACACCATATATTTTGTGAAAATTTAATACCCGTAGAATCCATTTTGAAAGGTCCTTGTCCAGTAATATTTTGAAAATTAGACTCTTTTCCAAAATATTTGGAGTGATCCTCCCCTATAAAATTTTTGAGATTTTGATACCCCTAGAAGCTAATTATAGTTTCCCTTACCTATAATATTTTAAATTTAATTTTTCCAGAATATATTTAAAGTGGTTTTTCCCATGGCAAATGTTTAAATGTGTATTACCAAAAAACTATTTATAGTAGTCCTCGCCTTTAAATTCTCAAATGATGTCAAAATTCCAGAACATATCCAGGAATTTTTCTCAATTTTACTGGTGATTGGCCACCCTGAAAATATTACTTGCAGTATAGCCTTCAAAATTAGCTACAAATAACACTTATATCACCTCCTGACAAAATATTACTTAAGCTCTATCCTTCACAATTCATTACAAGTAACTGTTATATCACGTACTAACAAAATATTACTTTAGACAATTTTATATCCCTCACAATTCATTACAAGTAACACTTATATCACGTCCTAACAAAATATTACTCTGAGTATATCCCTAGCAATTAATTACAAGTAAAACTGTTATATCACGTCCTAACAAAATATTACTGTGATTATATCCCTAACAATTAATTACAAGTAACACTATTATATCACGTCCTAACAAAATATTACTCTGGATATATCCCTCACAATTAATTACAAGTAACATCGTTAATTCACGTCCTAACAAAATATTACTTCGGTTATATACCTCACAAATAATTACAAGTAGCACTGTTAAATCACTTATTGACCAAATATTAATTGATATAGGCTAATTATGTTTCCAGCAACACTGTTGTTTTAATATCAAACAAGTTCAAGATACCTATTTAGAGCCAAATCATCAAAGCCATTTTTTTCCAAGTTTTTGAAAAAGCAATAATCGGTAAACTACCCACAAATGACAATTCATTCAAAAAACAAGTAAACTTATATAATGTTATTTGTCATGTCAGACATTCCCAGGATACCCATTTGGAACCGAATCATCAAATCTCTTTTTAAAATATTTCGAGTTTTGGAAAAATCACTCATTACTCTTCAACAAATTTTTGACCAAAAACCAAATAGCCTATACGTTGTTATTGGTGAGATCAATTACTCCCTAGGTTTGCATTTTAATCAGAATTTTTATATCCAGTTACGAAAAAAAACTGCATTAAAAAATCTCTCATTTGTAAACTATCCTTAATTTGAAGGCTAGGGTCTAAATAAAATAAACTTGTTGAGTTATTGCCCTATAACTTCTAGATTTCAACTTTGAAAAAAAAAATCAAACAAACCGTATATGACCCGTGGCCAGGGACAGGCTGACAGACAGACATGGGGACAAACAGAATTGTGAAAACTAGGTTTTTGAGTTCGAGTATATAAAACAAGTAAAAATTCATCATTATCTTGAAATCGATTTGTTTTTTCCAGGATTATAGCACTCTATCTTGATATTAGTAAGTAAAAGGGTGGTTATCCCGGTATGTGTTTGGACACTACTCTGCAACAAGAAAACTGCTCACTGATGGCTGCCTGTCAATTCATGTGTAGCTAACATTGTATAACCTCTAACAACAACACTTTGCTTAGTGAGGAAGTAGACTCGATACTTCCTAGTTTATAAACTAAACATTTTAATATGACAAAGTTTATACTATGCTTCGTAACTTTAGATACAAACACTTGGACCAAGATACTATAGCTTTTACTCTTTGAAACACATTTAAAGTATGTTAGTATTTTTTAAATACATTAGTAATCTAGATACCTACTACATCATGCTTGTTCCATTCTATCTTGGTCCATCAAATTTACCCTTTCATTAAGCCAATGGAGTGCTTAGACTTTTCCATCAGGGGGCCACTCGGACTTTACCAAGTTCCCTCCCATATCATTGTCTGAATATTTAAAAAAAATCAGATGTCTCTAAAAGCTATTTGGAGCTTCCCACCCCCAGATAAAAAAATGGATGCCTCTCTAATTTATTTGGATTTATCCTTACATGGATTTATTTTAATTAGATGTTTTTAGAATTTATAGGCTAGCTTCATAAATATTTTAATAGTATTTAGAGTTCAATGCGTTTCTTCTCCCACCAAATAGTTAATTTTTACAATGGTGTGTGTGTGTGTGTGTGTGTGTGTGTGTGTGTGTGTGTGTGCACTTGTCTCATTGAAAACCATATTTGGAGCAACATTAGTAGGTGCTATGTTTTATCTGGCTCCCATTGTAGACACGCCTATGTAAATCATAACTTATATCTGAGATGTACCTTCTTTAACATGTAGGTCTACATGTACTGTTTCAATACTAGCTTGTATAGTTTTAGATTTTAAAAATCTAGTGAATCTTTTACTTTATTCTCTTTGTTAGCCTATATTTGTACTAACTTAAAAAAAAAGGAATAAATATCAACACTCTAGCTGCAAAATTAATTTGAATAAAAAACTTATAATAATGAAAAGTTAAGATTTTGGACGAAAAAACAAGGTTTCTAGACAAAAACGCCTCTTCTTTATTATTAAAATTCCATCCCATTGTCGTGGTAGAATGGTCTAAGATGTCACGCTCGCCATATACTTAACTGCCGATATTGGAGATATTGGGGTTTGAATCCTGGTTGGGTGTACTCAAAGTGACTTTTCCTAAATTGTTTCTCACTTTTCTTCAACGCAAATTCGGGTATATTTCCTCTAAATTATGTTTACACAACCTTACTACACTAATGTAATTAGTTCATGTGAGTACAACCCAAACGGTTAGGTACTATGTAGGGCTAAGAAAATAATAACTATCATTAGTCATTACTAACATGGCAACTGTCTTACCTTTGCGATGCCAATTTCTTGGTGTTTGTATTATTCTGGGCTCATTGTGGTGATGTTTAGTACTTCCATCATTTCTTTAAATTGTGAGTAGCCTTTTCCAATTAGAACACTGCCCCAATAAACAGCGTCATTTAATTATGTATGTGTGCGGGTTGTTTTGAGGTAATGCATTGCTTACCATCACAATTATCATAAAAGTAAACCAGAGTAAATTCAAGCCCATTTCTCATTTCCTTTTCTACACGATTTGGAGGGTTCACCTAATTTAGTGATCTGTTTAGAAAAATGCATGACATCAATAATTCGGTGACCCGTAGTGGGAGAATTCTGTGCCCTTTCAATATTTTCTATGAAAAGTGGTGGTACGGTATTCCCATTACTATATTCATATTTTGAAAGAGTATTTTCACTAAAGAGTGAAGGATGTTCCACATTCGGTAGTAAATCCACCAATTCATCATCTTCATCAAAAATGTGTGTGTCTGCTTGCATATCTTTGGAACTGGAGGTTCCTGCAGTTGGTGTAAAGTCTTCAATTTCTTGGGCGCAAGTCCTACAATTGGAGCTATAACTAATAATTATTTTTAAGATTTTGTTGAGCTAGATTTTTAAAAAAAGTTTTAGACTTACGAAAACTATTGCCACTGATCTGTTAGAGATTATTGGAGATAGTTTTGAAAGATAACAAATGAGAGCATTGCTATTGGAGCTATAAAACGAATAAATGAAAAATGTATAGACTAATGGTAATCATTAATATAAAACCAAATATTTATGCAATATTATTTGATGATTTAATATTTTGGCCAAAAGAATATAAGAAGGCCAAGCCTATATTTTGGCAGCCTGTCATATCAATTGTTGAGTGGGCCGTTACAATGGTTTATTTAACTAAACATTGCATAGTTATGTGGGAAAACAACTTTTATTTCAATTTTTAATTCCTTTTTTGAGCACTTCATAAAGGTCTAAGCATATTTGTTTTAAGTCCCTTAACCTACAGTTATTAAAGTTTTACTTGAAACATGAACTTATTCGTTGAGAAAAAATTATTCACGCACAATTGTGGTAGCCTAGTGTTTAAAAACTTAAACCTTAGTGGCTATGTAGGACCTTCTTGCAACTAATTGTCACGTCTATGCTCTGTAGTGTAACATATTTCCCTTTTTTCTGTACTAATTCTACTCTAGGGGGGGCTACTTATTAGCGTAATAGTTTTGGGAGATAATTGGCAATGTTTTTCATGAGGGCCTAGGCCTAGTTGTATTAAATTGCTACATTGTGGTATCATAATTAAAGTTACACTTGAAACCTGAACCCAGTTATTGAGGTAACAGTTTTCACACTCATTTAAAAATAAATAAAGTAAGCCTAGTGGTTTAAACAAATCAACACTAACACATAAAATAATGATTCAGTAGAAAAATAAATGTTACTTGAATTTTGTATTCCTTTTTTTAACACTTCATAAAGGCCAACGTCCATTTGTATTACATAGCCTACATTTGTTCAAGTTTCATTAAAAACCTGAACCCAATCTTTGAAAAAAAACATATTCACAAACCCCTGTGGTAACCTATAAGGTGAATCATAAAATCCTGTGTGTGTGTGTGTGTGTGTATATATATATATATATAAGCCACTTTTATTCATACAAAATAACAAGCAATACATTATTGCACATAAACATTTTTCTCACAAGGATACGGAGAATCAAATGATACTTTACTCATATTATAATTATTCGAAAACCTTTTTGTGTTTGCAACATTTAAACAACTCACCAAAACCATAGAGAAAGGTAGATATTAAACTGATGTTAGAAATTTTAATTATCTAGGTTTAAGTTAATGGTAATAAACAGGTTATTAAAGTATTATAATATGCTATTAGTAATTCTTTTTATTATCATAAACTATTCCAAACTGTCAAAACCTAATATTTCAAGCATTATCAATACGTTTTTCTTGAAATATTAGGATCCCGCTCAGCGATATGGCAATACCCCGTGACTTAGGCGACAAAACCTGACACTGAAACAGTGGCCTCATATCAATTCTTTAATAAGAGATAAATTTATTTAAAGCAACGCATGTAACCGACTTAAATGAAATTCAATATAGATATTCAACTGATTGAAAAGTGAAATTGTAGGTCGAAAGTGTGTTGATTTAACACATTGTTATGTTAAAATTGTATCTTTTTTTTTCAGCTCAAAATAAACACTAGAAAAGGTTTTTTCTTTTTCTACTGAATCTTATTTCATTTGAAATTTTATGGGTAACTACAAGATAGTTAATCCAAATAGCTTAATCTACAAAATACCAACAGAATCTAAGTTAGGTCAGGAATAGTTACATTTTAGGTTTGTATATTTTATATTTCTGTGCCACCATTGAATAATAGACCAATAGTAAATTCTATTATTTTATTTATTGTAAAGAGCAGTGTCAAGATCGTATTGCACAAAGTTGGGCTATGTCATACTCGTATACTATAAAGTATCAAAGCCCTACTGATATTAGCTATCGTTTGATAAATACTAGACAAAGATTTACAAATAAGCAATAACAATAAACTAGTAATACAAGGCACAAAGATAACATTTAAAATCTAGAAAGGTTAGTGTATGCCAAGCTTAGTTTAGTTTACAATATTATATATAGCCTACAACTATTGAAATTGATTGGTTTCTTGATATAGTTCTTGGTTTTACTTATGGTTGAGAAAGAGTGCATGTAAATACAGATCCTAACAGAACTACTATATTATTTCTGTCACCCATTTGAACCCAATTGTTTCGTTTTTATTTACCCCATTCAGCCATTGTTATCAAGGAAGATGACAAATGTTATGTCGTCATTAGTGTTTTTATATCTATTTGAGCATCCCACATTACAACCACTCTTATTTCATAATGTGACGCTTTTTACTTGATTCGTTGAATTGAAATTAACATATTTAAACCACGTTTAAACATGTTTGGAACATCAATAAAAAGTGATTAGCTACCTACGTGTTTAAGCAATTACCTTTATTCAAGTGCTTCAAGATTCTGCCACTACCAGCGCCACAAACAACAACACACGGTGCCTATTAATAAAACTTAAGCTAAATAGGGTTGTTAAGAAAAATAACTCAGTTGGAATCTTTCAACTTTATTTTAGTATGAACAATATTTTGAAATAATGATTCGTAGAATTAAATATTGCGTTAGAACTTAACTTCTGCGTGGCAATTTCTCGCTTGCCGAGGTGGCCACCTTAAGTTTTAATTTTATAACTTGCTGAAACATCATTCCGAATAAACTAATACTTATTTAAAGATGAGTTGTTTTATTACTGACAGCACCTAAAATCATTCACTAGACCTGAGTTGAACTCTACACCTGTTGCCATTGTGTATACAAATCGAATACCTTTTAACTACCAGTTCTTAATTTCATAATTAGGGAATAATTACCTTTCAGTAAAAATTTGAATTAATTTTCATCGTCCTGGATGCCAACAGCATCAATTTTTTTAAATTATTATTTTAATGCCACAAATTGGAATAATTATCGGAGCAGTATAGAATAGCACACTCCAGATTCAAGAAAAATATAAAAATGTAATAGTATCGATGATCTAGATAATAATCTTCAGAAATATATTAACTATACAACCGTGTAACATATTCAAAATGATTATCATACACCTACATTAGTCTCACTCTTACAGCTAAATTGGTGACCTGGTGGTCTAGGGGTAAGGTGTCAGACCTCTGTGCTGGCGGCCGGGGTTCAAGCCTCGGTCCCGGCACAGATTTATCTGATTACAAAACCCTTCCTTCACCTCTGACAAGACATCTTGTGAATGTGGGGAATGCCAGGCCTCCACCGTGGTTCGGATTCCACGTTAAACTGTAGGTCCTCCATTTCATATCACAATCACCCTACCATTGCAAATTAGCGTAAGTGCGTATAACCCGAACGGTTAGTAAGACGCGGTGCTAATAATAATAATAATAATATTAATATTAATAATAATAATAATAATACAGCTAAATTATTATCCTACATTCGAAGAGCACATTATGTACTTTAGGATTACGGACATATTAGAGATCCCGAAACACTCACTATTGATAAGAACAGCCAATAGCTATCTTACAGCCTCTCAAGGTCTTATATGACAGTAAACATGTAGTCAATTAAGCTAGGAATAGCATCTATCTAAATATTGTAAAACATTTAGAACTTGGACAGATCAATATACAAAATATTAAATATCCCTACCATACAATTGCCAGAAACATTGTACCAGAGACTGACACCGACAAAGTCATTATATTTGTTGATTATTTTGAAAATGTAGTCATATTTTCGAGAAGTCTTGGTAGGTACAGTACATGTAAATCGCTCGACCATGAGATAGACATGGAATTAAATACTTGTGCCCCTTTATTATTTCCAATGTTTAGTGAACATATTCTAGACTGTCTTTTAAATTCAGACACTACTGTTACAGACATCCAATACACACTCCACAGAAGACACAATTCAAATCAAGACACGGACAAAACAACCTATCCACAAACCCTCTTCAATGGACACGTGGTCTAACGCGCAACTCTCGTGTTAGAGTAGACTGCCAAAGACGGGCTTATATGGGCTCGTTCCCAGTCGGGTGTACTGAGAGAAGTTTTTCCTTAATTGTTTTCTACTCTCCATCCAGGTAGATGTGGGTGCATTTGTTCTAAATTAAGCCTCAATATTCCCTAACCCATTAGTGTACTGTAGTTAATACACGGGCGTTTAACACGAACGGGTAGTAAGACGCGGCGCTAAAAAAAACCTATCGACAAATACTCAGGTACTAGCTAAATTTATTAGAAATCTCGCTTCTCTTTACAACAACATCTTAAAAATAAGATATTATCATAAATACTGAAAGTTTTCCAAAATGATTCTTTAAAAACAAAACAAAAACCACCAAATGAAATTACATCTTAATAATTATAAGCCTAGCTTCAGTTTTTAGTAAAATATTTGAACACAAAACGCCTTCACACATTTTTGAAAGATAAGAACATGTTGCCTTCTTCAAAAGCGGGATTTATTTTAGACCAGGACTATCAATCGCAGAACAATTATTATTAAACCTGTCATCTTCTAATTATAATCAATTTAATAAAGATCTGCCATCTTCTTTAATTAATTTTGAATATGCCTTCGATAAAGTATAGCATCATGGACTTATCTATAAACTTCGTAAATTAGGAATACCAATTAACTATCTACGAATTATATCATCCTTTCTCTACGATCATAGAGCTATTTTTGTCTTCAATAAATTCCTTCGTGCGTATAACCCGAACGGGTAGTAAGACGCGGTTCTAATAATAATAATAATAATAATAATAATTTCCTTTCCAGAATATTTCAATCACGCTCTGGAGTCCCGCAGCTATTTTTCCTTTGTTGTACATATTATAGTTTGCAGACATGCCCAGACCTTTGAACAACCAAATTAATGTGTTTCAGTATATATGTAGTACATCTAATTCCTAAACATTATATTTAACCGTTAATAAATTTGATAAGCTATTCAACTTAATCAATAGTAAAATACAATATTGTTGTCACTTATCAACTACGACTTGGCATAAATCAGCTGTATTTGTTAACATTCCTTAACATAATATTGCAATGAATTTTCTGTAAATAGTGGTTCCACATATTTTGTCGTATCTTTATGCTATTCTCAGTAAACTTACTAATATTAACATTTAACAACATAATGTGTCTATATTCAGTCAAAATGACGAACAAATATCAAAATTGGGAAGAAAGCTACTTTTTCCTTCTGCATAGAACGGATATATTATTATTGTTAATGTAGTTCAAACATTTTTATCTATTATTTGTAGTAAAAGGGTAAACACAGCATACATTTGTTAAAAATGAAGAAACCCAAATTATATAGACTAGCCCATCCGAAAATTGTGATAAATGAATGCAAATAAATCATTTCAATTTAATCTTTTCAGCAATCCTGATAAATCACTCAGTAAACAATATTTATATTGAACAATTTTTTAACCTTGCCACGCTCATAAAATATGTTCTCCAACTCAAAGTATAAAATAACAAATCCTGAAGTATGATTTTACTTAACATTCAGATTCTGAAGATAAACACAACACGCCATAGGAAGGTAATATTTTAAATAAATTGTTCGACAGACCTAAATTAAAAAAAAAACTATTTAATATTGAGTATTATTGTTTAAATAATATACAGCTCACCGATGCGGTTTTCCATAGTTGACAATATTTCGAGAGTTGAGGTCAGATTCCCCTCGGAGGAACTCACGTCTCGCGTCTTCTGCAACCGTAGACGTGGAGCAGGGAGTCGCAGACGTGGAGTGGTGAGTCGCAGACGTGGAGTGGTGAGTCACAGACGTGGAGCAGGGAGTCTCAGACGTGGAGTGGTGAGTCGCAGACGTGGAGTGGTGAGTCACAGACGTGGAGCAGGGAGTCTCAGACGTGTAGTGGTGAGTCGCAGACGTGGAGTGGTGAGTCACAGACGTGGATCAGGGAGTCTCAGACGTGGAGTGTTGAGTTGCAGACGTGGAGTGTTGAGTCGCAGACGCGGAGTGGTGAGTCGCAGACGTGGAGTGGGGAGTCGCAGACGTGGCGTGGGAAGTTGCAGGCGTGGAGTGGGGAGTCGCAGACGTGGAGTGGGAAGTTGCAGACGTGTAGTGGGGAGTCGCAGATGTGGAGTGGGGAGTCGCAGACGTGGAGTGGGGAGTCGCAGGCGTGGAGTGGGGAGTCACAGATGTGGATTGGGGAGTCACAGACGTGGAGTGGGAAGTCGCAGACGCGGGATACAGTGCTTCCTTAGATGCAACTCGTTAGTAGCCAGTCGTTGGTCATTTTATGTGCGGTACGACATTCCTCAGTTATCAGAGTATTTCGATTGTGTTTCATTTAACGTTCCGTGTTATTTTTAGCCTCGCTTCTTACTACCCGTTCGGGTTATACGCCTATGAACTAATTTCACTAATGGGATAGGGGATAGGAAGGTTTGATTGAGAGTAAATGCACCTAAATTTGTATGGAGGGAGAGTGGAAAACCATTTAGGAAAACCACCCCTAGTGCATCAAACCAGGATCAAACCCCGATCTACCCGTCTTCGGCAGTCCAGTCCAACACGAGAGTAGTGCGTTATACCACGCAGCCACCGAGGCGGTTAATGTTCGGTGTTATTTTTGAAAAGTGTGAATAGAAAATACTAACTTAATGATCAGCTATTTCTGAGATCTCTTTCCATGTGTTGTCCTTCTCATGTTAGTCCCGGTTCACTGGCAACGATATGTCAAAAATTGGAGAAAAGGGGGGGGGGAGAGACTTTTCCACCTCTTGAATTAAATTTTTGTCCTCTTCTATGGAGAAACCTTTGACCATTTTCAAAACCAGCCCAATCAAACACAAAATTAAATACAACTCTACTAAAACACACGTTTGCTCTGTGGTGTTTACGAAGCAGAGTGGATACAGACGGAATGTAGAGACGTTGGACGCGCACTCTGCTTGCCAGTCGTGGTCACCAGTCGTGGTCGCCTCAAAGGACGAGGTCAATGGTTAGTGGTACTTTTTACCATCCATTATGAAAATAAAATATATTGAGAGATTATAAGCAACGGGTAGTTTTATAAAAATAACTACTCACCAACCGCTCTTTATCTTGAGAATGGGGGTGAGAAATTAAGTATTTCGAAACAAATCACTTGTGATATTGATGTAGCCAACGTTGGATGCATTTTGAATTTTATATGAATATGATATAAGGAGATATAGGTTTATTGTGTGCTGTGTTAAGGGTGAATAGCTGAGCTGGCATGGAAAATAAACAAGATTTTCAACAAACTTACTTTGCCATGGAAAGTAAAGAAGGACTAGAAGAAATAAATGGTACGGAGCTCCACACGGACTTTCTCACTCTATTGTTTGAAAATGGAGATATTTACTCAAAACTTGTAATATATGTGAAACGAAATAATATACACTAACAAACCCAATCATAAATTGCACTATACTTAAGTAAAAACAAATTATTCACGATTTTAAATTTTATAATTTTGTTTTTAGAGAATTAATATCCTCATTTGTGTGTTTGGACCAATAAAATGATCAATGTTGGGTCCACAAGGGTAAACACTTCGTAATAAAATTTCAACTTCCGGTTTACATTTTTGACATTTTATTAGGTGTTGCAAATCTTCATGCCATCGCATTGCTATTAAATTCTTCATTTATAAATTTTGACCAATAAAAACTGTAAATATTGACTATTGAGTCTAAAATGGATATAGATCATTGTTGTACAAACATTTCTACTAAGGGGTTTAAGTAAAAACAACATAATCTTTTAAAGACTTACTTATATTTAATTACTATATGGCATTGTAGAATTATTGCGTTAAAACTTAAGTAGTATATCTTTACAACTAAAGTTCACAAAATTGTATTAATATAGTTGCCAATATCTCAGAAACTGTTGGATTTATGAAAAATATTTAATATAAAAGTTTTTTATTTTTAATAGTACTACAATTTAGCAATGATAAGTTATTTAGTATCTCAAATAGTTGCGGAGATACGGAAGTTTCTGCATCTGTAAAGTACCCTAAAATTAATTTTCATGGTAAAATGAAAATATCCAGTTTATTTATAATCCTAATAAACACCTAGATACGAATTTTAATCAAAATCGTTAGAGTCGATTTTGAGAAAATCGATTGGTTCTCTTTTCGCCCTTTCTTAAAATAATCTTAATTTTAAGTTTAAACAGACACACAGACAGACGTCATCGCAAAGACCACTTTTTAGGGTTTTGGGGGGCTTTGAGACGTCGACACCCATCAACATTTTAGGTTAGATTTTCTTTTTGCGGTCGCATACTTTTACCTTTAGTGTTCGAAAGGTAAAAAAAAAAGATATTTACGTATAGCTTGAAAGTTATTGGTTTTATTAAAATAGGCTTCTTATAAAATATTTGTATTATAAAGAAACCTACATATTTGTAACGATAAGTAATTTCAGATCTCAAATAATTTTGCAGATATTATAAAAAACATATAATTTACGCGTCAGACTGGAGCCCTTAAAGTCATTTTTCCGAAATATTGAGAGAAGCCATTTTGTTTGACCTTCAGTAAACTACCCTCAATTTTAGTTACATATCCAATTCCAAAAACCCCTCGGGGCAACCCTATTAAAACCCTAGATTCCAAGTTTTAGCCCGATCAGTAAAATAGTCTAGGCTCTAGTTGGAGGTACAGACAGACAGACAAATGGAAAGTCAAAAACCTCTTTTTTTGACTCGGGGGGTCATTAAACGTCAAGATTCATCAAAATCTTGAGTTCGATTTTTTTTGGCGATCACTTTACTTTCTCTACCTGTAAGATAGCGAGAAAGTAAAAATGATACATCTTGGGAGTAGATGTGTGATATTAATTGTTTAATGTTTGGATCTACATACATGTATAATATATTAATAAAATAGTGCATATGTGCCAATGTGTATTTAATTTAAACCTTCTAGTTTACAACAATAAAAAGGCCAATATTCAGTTGAAGAAGAAATATATAAATTTTAGTCAAGTGTGAAATATTGTGTCAAGCTAATTAATCAATAGCCCAAGGAAGGGAAGTATTAAAATAGTTGAGACGCAACTATATATATATATATATATATATATATATAATTTTACAAAATTTAGGCCTAACTCACACTCATATTTTACAAAATAATTACTACAATTTTTTAAATATCAACTCTCACTATTATGTTCCAACATTAATACATTGACTGTAATAAAAGTGTGTGATATGGGAAAGACCACCTGATCACTATCTATATAATATACGTGTATGTGTGTGTGTCAAATTTACTCACAACCTCTGTGTTAACATCAACTGTCAATATATAACTTGTGCCACAGCTGGCCTACCATTTGATTGCTTAAGGGCCACTTCTTCTCCCTAGCTCAACAATGAAATGACGTTGAGCCAACCACTGAGTCCCGGTGACAGTGACGTATATTAGCGTTAATCTATCGATATTGTATTCCATTTTTGCCTCATTGTTGGAAGTCTATTCTAAATTTAGTTTCTTTTATGCGGACCGATAAACTGTTTTAATACACTGGAAGTGAAAAAATAGAAGTAAATCTCAATCAAATATAACGGTGTAATGAATGGAGAAATAATAATACAATTTTCTTAACAGGCCGACATTTTTTCAATAATGAATTAAAAATACTATAAAAAACGAAAACGTCAAATATAGTACACAACCATATCAGTGTTTAATTATTCTTCGACATTTTAATAACTTTTTATTTTATAAAAACGCAAGCGAATATACAGAATATTCCAATCATTGAGGTGAAGATTCTATTTAAATCTCATATTTTTTTAAGATGAACTGACGCCGACCAGGACGTTTAAAACAAATCCTACAACAATCTGTTACCGGGATCAGAGGAGACCAATGGTACAAATCATCATATTAAAATATCGAACATAATTTAGTATGTTTTGGGATTATTTATATTGTGGTAGATTTCAACTAAGACAAATAATATAGCCAAACACTGTGTGCAACTTTTTGATTAGAAAAACTTGTTCAAAACAGAGAGGCTTTTAAAAAAAATTGATAAGGTGACAGATACCTGAATGGATATCAAAGAAAACTAAATAATATATATTAAATGATAATTAATTAATTCATAATTAATTAAATTGTATATATATACACCTACATTTTGAAGTTATGCTAATGCAACTAAATTATGTTCAAAGTTTCAGTGTACAACGCCGGGATAGCAAAGCTGTTCAAGCATACATGTACAACAGGTTGCATATGAGTTAGACGCACAACACTACATACCTCGAAATCTTGTAGCACGGCAGCAGAACATACCACAATTAATAGCAAACACACCAGTCCAACTAAAAATGCGAATACGTTCTGAGGGTCATCATTAACGGTCCTACATCACAGAAAGTGCTTTCCATTATTACATGTGCAGTACCGCGCGCGCAACTCCTACGCTAATGGTTGTACACGCATGCTTGACAGCTTTGCTCTCCCGGAGTTATACGCAGATACTTTGAACACAATTTAATGATATGAACATAGGTTTCCGGGTGTAAGTGTATAGAGATTTTGCCCTATGTCCCAATTTTGGCTGACAGTTTTATCTTAGAAAAAAGATTTTAGAAGTAACACACAAACAAAACAAGAATGCTGGAAGTCTTTTACTTAGAGAATTGCTCAAAAACTAAAATTTGACATGCCCTGTACCTACTTATACTTTTGAAGCAAACGTATATTATTTATCATAAGTAATACATAGTATATCCGCGTGTGGTGATGCCTGATAACCTGATAACTATCAATGAAAACCTAATATTAAAATCTGCAACAAATAAAAAAGAATACAAAGCATAAGGACCTACTATAATTATTTATTTTTGCCAATGTATCTATGAATTGATTTCAGTGAAGTGATCTTATGAATATCACTGGACTAAAAAAAATCTTAGACTTGATTGTTTTCTCATATCATTATGTTGTTATGATGAGTGATTAGAATGATTGTAATAAAATTACTGAATGAATCAAAGAGAACACAATATTGCCATAAAATTTATTCAAATACGTATTTCAAATATAGTAAATTGATTATTAATTAGTATTCTTTTTATTAAATCAACACTATAGTGACTAGATTTGTTCATGGAACTATTATATATACGGAGAGGATATCCTTATGCTGTAGCGTTGCGAGAAAGTGAAGCCGGCCACGCCCCCCTCACGGAGGGACGGATCAAGCCGCTGTATGGCGTAGTATGGCAACTGGCCACCTGTTTAACATGGGGAGCATAAGGGGAAAAGTGAAGCATGCTCACTTGAATTATAATACAACTCGATTTATATCTTTTAGATGCTTTATTTAAGTAGGGTGTAAATGTTGAAAAAATTTGCTTTATTTTTATGTAAAAAACAAAATATTACTATGTATTTCGGGTAAAAACAAGCGTCTGAAAATGCAAATAAGCAAGAACAAAAATTTTTGTTTATAATATTAATAAATTAGCTTAAAATTACAGTATGTTCAAGTTAAAATTTATGTATAATCAATTTTTGAGTATTTTAGTTTTTTTTAAACTCATATTAGCTTTATTCTAACTTACCTGACTTAAAAGTAGATAGTGAGAATAGTAACTGTTATGTACTGAATAATTCCATTTGGGAGGGGGGAAATTGTAGAACATTTAGTATTTTCTTTCTCGGTTTATTAAGTACATTAAATATATAACATATAAGTTATATAACGTAAAGATCTATATAATCATGACTGTTTGCTAGGAAATGCAAGCCGCCACGCGCCGCCCGGCATGATTCATACGCCCTCACCCCAACATTCCCCGAGTCAAGGTTGGTTTCAGTTGCGCGTCAAGATATCCCCCCCCCCTTCCATATAAATAATATCCCCATGGATTTGTTGTAAAAATTTAACAAAATAGCTCTGCTAAGTTGGATGTTTTATACAACTGAACAATTCACTTGTAAAATATCATAGGTCATACATTTTATTTTCGTCACTACAGGGTTTGTCTTCGGTAACTATGTTAGTTTGTAATTTTACATGTATTTCAATAAGTAATGAATATAAATAACTGAAATCTGAAGAGGTTATGGAACTTTAATAAATGGTACAATTCCTGCTACGCTTCCCTCAAAAAGAATTAGACAGAAACATATTTACCTTATAAAAAAATGTATTTATTATGTGTTTAGGTCACCTGTGTGGTCTATTGGTCAGAGTTTCTTGATGCAGATCCAGGAGTCGCAGGATCGTTCCCCTGCGCATACAAAATTTATCTGTGGGGCAGTGGGTCTGGAACGAAGTCAAATTCTGCTTCGTGAGGACAAACGAGGAGCTACTTTAATAAAGAAGTAGCAAATCTGGCTTAGAAAACGGAGAGTAATGGCTGGAGGGCTCATTGTGCTGACCACGTAACCTCCGCTAACTGAAAATGTTGGCAATATCACTGCTGATGGTGGCGGCCGGTATAAATCGTCCATACCATCCAGTTTTAAATTGCTTACTAACCATGCTGACACCAAATATGATAATATATTAGCGGAATCACTGGTCTGTCTTATGTCTTTAGTTGGATCGTAGTACTAAAGACTAACTATTGATTCCCTTAGCCCTTTTAATAAAACAATAACGTGCATAATAAATATTTTTGTTTACAATAGCATGTTAAAACTACTAAAATCAATGCAATGACTGGACGATCAGCACGTGCGAAATATACCGTAAGGAATTACTTGGCCTTGACGACACTTCCATTCCAGAAAGTGGTGACCCAGCATTCCTGAGATATAGTCGTTCCATGTGACGTCACCAACCCACATAGGACAAGCACACAGGTCTGATAGTATCTCGGAGGCCTCGAGGACCTCTGTATCTGTATTCAGAAACTCCAACCACTAGACCACAGAGGTGGTCACATTTATAATAGTAGCATTAAATAATAATAATAATAATGTTTTCTTTATTACAGATCCAACATGAAGCAATGGGTGATAGCAGTGTTGATTCTGCTGGGCTACTTCACAAGTAACAGTGTTGGACTTTTACAATCACAAATCACAATTACTCAACGAAATACTACAATTAATTTAAGACAGTTTGTCACCGTATTTTCCAAAGAACTTAATACTAAAGACTATCAGCATTGGTCAATTATTAATGTAAAATCTGTCTTAGGATCACATTTAATTAATGAGCTAGCATTTTACATAAATCACGATACAAACTTTCAAGTTGTAATATTTGATTTAAACTTTATGCCACCTGAAGAGTTTACTCAAAAGTCGGATAAATCTTTGTCATCCCGAAATAAGGGTCAATGCAACTTGTCTGGTGCTCATTTGGCATATATTTTGGTGGCTGACACGAGTGAAGAGGTCCTTGAAAACATCGAGAACATTAAAAAATCACAACTCTTTTGGAACCCAAGGGCATTTTTTTTAATAATATTGTTTGAGGAATATTGTGTCAGTGCCAATATTAAGCATGTCACCCTTTTCCGTGGAATGTGGAAAAATAACAGTATTTTGAACATAATTATGGCTAGCGTTAAATATGAGCATCTTACTTTTAAAATGTCGAAATCTATATTAATGTATGATCCATTCACATTAAATGAAGCTTCAATGAACATGATAATCTTGTCCTTAGAGCATCCGCAATCCTTGAACATGGCAATGAGTAGCAAAGTGTTAAATCTAAAAGGTTTACCGCTGCGTGTTTCTATGTTTCCACGGCAACCGACAGCAATACCTGTTGGGCATTCAGTTAGACCTGAGAAATTCACAGGAAAAGATGGTGAGGCACTTTCAAATTTGGAACGTTACATGAATTTTACAGTATGGATAATAACACCCGCTGAAGAAAAAGAAGAATATGGACGCCGACTAAGTAATGGCGTTTTCACCGGTGGATTAGGGGACGTTTTGTCGGGAAAAGCAGATGTGGCATTAAATGGTTATTTTGTTAAAAGTTATGGAACACAAGACATCGAATTTACTGGTACTATATATTACGATTACCTCTGCATCCTTGCACCTAAGGTTGATCGTGTCCCAAAGTGGACAGTGATATTTAAAAGTCTTTCGGCTGATATTTATATATATCGTTTTGTTTTATTCATATTGAGCTGTGGCTTGTTATACTTAATGAGGAATCTAGAAAGTAGGTACAACGGTCAACTGGAGCTATCGACTGCATGTCTTGATATGTTCTATATATTTATTTCAGGGCCAATTATCAGAATACCTCGCACTTTGTCTCAGAAACTGTTGATAATATGCTGCATCTTCTTCAGCCTCATCATGTCAAGCGTGTTTGAAGGAAGGCTCGTCACAACAATCACCAAACCTGACGTTTCACCAGACATAGTCAACCTGCAACAGCTGGATGAGTCTCAACTGATGATCGCCACTGGATCCAAAACTCTCGACGATACTTTCCGAACAACTGACCGACATTCCTACTTGACCCGACTGTCCAAGAAGATTAAGCACCTCGGAAAGAAGGAGAGTGTTATGAATTATATTGCTGAACACATGGATGTGGCTGGAATTGTGAGGAAGAGTAGTTATCAGTACCAAATGGGTGAATACGTCGAGGAAGATGGCAACAGTCCGTTTTACATGATCCCAGAATGCCCTCGGCAGTACTTCCTGGCGTACATTGTACCAAAAGGGTCGGTCTTTCTCCCTAGAATCAACCGTTATCTTTTGCATTTGACCCAAGGAGGTCTCTTCATAAAGTGGGATGCAGACTCAATGTTCAGGATTTTGCTGGATCGCAATCACAATCTCACACTCTCATCAGGAAGAGGGCCCAAAGTTTTCACAGTCAGTGATCTAGAGGGTGCTTTTTACATTCTCATAGTAGGATTGAGTACGAGTCTTGTTATTTTCTTTGTTGAAATTATGAAACAAACACTGTAATAATATAAATTAATCATACGTAGTCAAACACTAAAGGTAACATTAATTAGTTAACTGTAAAGATAATCATTTATGTGGGTGGTTACATTACCCTAAGATTATCTAAAAAGTAACTTAAATGAATGTATATTATAAAGGTTAAACATTGTTTTAAACTAGGGGGGCTTGGATGAATAAGGCTGTTTAGAGGATGGACACCCACATTAGCGTGGAGAGAGGGTTGTAAAACCATAGTGAGTAGTCATAGAAATCTAACCACAAACATTTTAACCAGACGTTATTTCGAACACTGACCTCCTCGTACCCACCAATTTAGTCTATTTCAGGAGTGATGCCTAAAACCTTGTCGCCATTGTTGCTGGTTTTACTTTATTAACCTAGATACACTAATTATATTATATTATATTATATTATATTATATTATATTATATTATATTATATTAGCCTTGTGCAGTTAAAGCATTGTTGTATGTGTTTATTATCAAAAAAAGTTTTCTTATATGTATGTTTTTTCTTTCAATCAGAGAACTTGACCGCCTCTGTGCTGTGATGTCCTGCCTGATCAAGATTCACGTAACAATGCAAGAAAATACAGAAAATTGATTTGGACGATTTCAGGGGGAAAACGGGAAATAAAGTAGCTAGGAGTGAAGTTATATTTTACTTGCAATTCAATTCTGCTGGACCTACAAAATAAAAATTAGGAAGAGGTCCTGACGTTTTAGTGTTCATTAATTTGATATGGAAAAATTATACCGAAGAATTCGTCTGCACATCAAATATGAAAACAAATGATGTACTAAATAGTGCTGTTGACGTTGCTAGTAACATTATTGGCTGGCAGGAACATGCGATACACTTAACTTAACGTTACGTTAATGCTGTCCCCTGGCTGGATAACTCTTACGTTGAGTGGATGTTAAATGATTAATGATAGATTTAAATTTTAAATCACAAGGTGACTATATTAGGCTTAGGATTGTAATTTATAAATAATAGTCTTATGGTTATGTGTGTATTATTTGTTCAGGGTTTTCAATGTCGTTTGAAGAAAAACACATTCTATTTGAGGTATTTAACGTGCACTTTCTGAACTTACTGATTATGTCAGCACTTGATTAATAAACTGTTTAAATCTATAACAGATACAACGTCCAGCCCCCAGCCATTAATTCATCACTGTGAAAGGAATAACCCACTTTTAACTAATGATGCGATATTAGAGCCACGCCTGGAACCAATCCCAGGGACTTTGGCTCAGTGGGCAGACTCGTTACCAACTGAGCTAAGGCGACGGATAAAGTACAGTAGGCGGGTGGAAACCCAGATAACTGGTCTTTGGAGGTGGATGAGAGTGAGGATGACACTGAGCTTTGTCAAGGTACACTTTTCCCTTACTAGTGGGTAATAATGAAATATAATACCACTACGTTCAGATGACACTATTATAACACTGTATATTGTCACGTGGTGTATTTTTTATTTGGGGAGCTATATATGTTGAGATTAGCAATAATACACAAGTATGGTTGATCAAATTAATGTACTGTTGTAAAGAATCTGAACAATTGTGATCTGCCATTAGATATCACACGTTCTGCTTATTCTCTTCATAGGGAGCTGTGCTGACTAAAAATGTTTGGATTATGATTAATCCTAGATTGTGACCGGCGCGGAATGTTTAAGCTCCTGAATAAGATTCGGTGATTTTAATGAAAATCTGTATTCTTATGACGGACAAACTCCCAGCCAGCTCGGTGATCTCCATCTCTCACCCGGGTGGCTGATAAAGGGAGACAAAATAATGCTGCACCAAGGAGACATTCAATGATAAATATATGGTTAAAATGATGAATTATCACGCTAGACCAGATCTTATTACATCTATAAATTAATCAAAAAGGATTTATAAAATATGATCATGTAATGTGTTATTATTATTACTATTACTATTATTAGCACCATGTCTTACTACCCATTCGGGTTATACGCACTTACACTAATGTGTAATGGTAGGGTGATTGTGAGATGAACTGGAGGACCTACAGTTTAACGTGAGATCCGAGCCACGGTGGAGGCCTGGCGTTTCCCACATTCACAAGTTGTGATTAATAAACGTTTTGTCAGAGGTGAAGGAAGGGTTCGGCAATCAGATAAATCTGTGCCGGGGCCGAGGATTGAACCCCGGACCCCCACCACAGAAGTCCGACACCTTACCCCTCTACTGCCAGGTCACCCATCATGCAACGTGCTAATTGCCCGATAGCACTTACACTCAAAATACCTTATATATATAATTATCACTATGAATGCAAGAACGAATAAAAATCTAACAATGTGTGGCAAATATGAACTCACGGTTAAATTGTGTGGCTGGAAACGCCCTAACTTGAGGAAAGTGCCCCAGATGACTGTTCAAACACTTCCTGCCGGTTCAACACAAGGACATCTTACACCCTAGCCTGACTTAGATGTAATGACGAGTTGCTTCTCTGTGTTATCCTCAGCGGCCGTCTCCTAGCGCTAGTGGGCTCTCTGCTCAGTTCTAGAAATTTACCCTCCCTGTCCCTTGTGGATGTCCTTCCCTAATACGTCAGTACTTATTGTATAAAACATCCATCCCTCACTTCACATTTTATATTATATTGTAATGATTCGTTGGAAGACACCCTAGAAGTTAACCAAGGTCCAATGGACTAAACCAATGGTGATCACATGTTGATGCGTCGGTCTCTCCTCCTCGCCTCAGATGAAGTAAATGACTATGAGTACTTTATCTAGTAATCTTCGATAGGGTCTTCGTGATAGCTTTCACTATGTCTAAATGCCTTTTTGGTCAAAATCTAGTAGGCGCAAGGCTGGAGTGGTGGTATGTATGGTTGCTTAGCCATAAATTAACAATTACTTCCAATTTAAATTGCCATTGTGATAAGGCAGACGCACCTTCGTAGTAGAACGTGTAATTGTTCTAATTTAAAGAGTTACGCCCTTTCATAATATAAATACAACCATACTTATGTTGATTGCAGGTCTAACCAAGGTGTTTAACACCTAACGCTACCTTTTGGGATAACAACATATATAACATTGTAACCCAGAAAGAAAACAACAAACAATAAAATTAAACTTTCGCTAAGCGAACGAATTTAACAAGGGAGGCAAACTTCCTTAATTAACTAAGACATTGTAATAAAAATAGATTATAGTAAAGTCATTATCCTATATGAAGTAAAAGTTAGTTGTAAAAAAATAAAGCTACAACTTTATATTTCTAAACCATCATAGAACAACAAAAAGGTGCTACATAGGCCTACCTTAAACTCTTATCTAACAAAACAAGGAATGGCAAATTATAACTTCAGTGACATATCTAACTTGCTATCTTCTACAATTAAGCTATGTTCCAAAAAGTGGAAACACAGAATGCTCCAAAATGTATAATTCTAACAACAACTATTTGATATTATTCCTGATGGGAATATACTTAATATTTCATACCAAATGACTTTACTACAATAATTAATCTGATATGATTCATGATAGGACATAAACAAAGTTAATATATTTTCCTGATACAAAAATATTTTGATTCAAAACATAATTCAACGCATATTTCATGGATACTAAATTCAAAAAGATTTATTTCTTCGATATAAACTAAAATGATGTTCACTAACATAATTTAAATAAATTTAAATAATGTAAAGATATTTTTAAGGTGATACAATATGTTGATGTTACAAACACTATTCATACCATATTACATACTAACTTTAAACATTTAGTTTCCTCAATAGGAATTATCAAAAAGCCCAGCATAAATCAAAAAGAAGATATTTTCCTGAAAATATTAATAACGTTACACAAATTATTTATAATAGATATAATATATTATGAATCTACACTTCTAAAGTTTGTTTCCTCAAAAGGAAATATTTATGAATTCCCTAACGTAAACCAAACAGTATTAGATAAAAGCAAGGATAATTTCCTGATGGGAAAACACTAAGAAGTTTTTTTAACATAATAACGTTATACAAAAAGCAATAGTTACAAAAATATTCAGCTTACATATTTGTCTAATGGCCACTACTACCATAGTGCCTGGTATCCAAATGCGGTCAAGAATGCTCTCAAAATACAAACATATGTTCTATCAATATATATTACAAACTCGGCACTCTTGCCCATTTTATAAGCAGTGGTGGATGTAGATTTCAATGTTTTTAAATACATGATTTTCAGAAACTCATGAAACTCATAGCTAAAACGGCACATATAGCTCGTTTTAACCAAAAGTAATAAAACCCCTATATTCTCACATCAAAAAAGCTATGCTAATACAATTAAATTGTGTCCAAAGTTTCGGCGTATAGCGCAGGTATAGCAAAGCTGTTTAAGCAAATGTGTACAACAGGTTACATAGCAGTTAGGCACGGGGCACTTCACACCTCGACATCTTGAAGTACGGCACCAGAACATACTACAATTAATAGTAAACACACTAGTTCATCTAGAAATGCGAATACGTTCTGAGGGTCATCACCCGCTGAGACGGACTTTAGGTCTTACATTTGTATCGTAACTTTTCCTAGCTAATGTTTTTATAACTGGAAGAGTACAAACATAAACCCTATCGTTGACATAAGGTATATGACTAAATATACTACTCCTATATCTACTTGTATACCCTATGCCTATAATTTCCTTTTGTGAGATTTAGGGCTGAGGGCTATACGGTATTAGCCTTTTGAAAATTATACTTGATGATTATTTTGTTCATATCTTTTGCGATAATGTACGTTTAAAATCAACTGTATCATTTAAAAGTTTCAAAATTCAGCCACACATGTGCCTCATACGTTTTCACTAGTGCTATCAGCATATAAGCACGCTGCCCATATAAATAAATGTTGTGTAAATGTGACATTAGCTCTTTTAAAGTGACATTTAAAATAATAATTACGAAGCTATGAAACCAGGCTTGATAAAGAGCGGCTCCAGGTTTAACCTTCCTATATAGCTGAATTTTTGTTCATGCATAATTCATTGTATACATAAAATAGTGTATAGGGTACTGTACACAGTTCATAAGAAAAATATATTGGTTTATAATTAAATTGAGTGCATAAAGTCTTACTGATATCGATTGTTTTTCATTTATTTTGATTCATAGAAAATGGACTAAACCCTTTTCCCTACTCGATAATGTCTATTAAAATACTTCAATAAAGAGTTCATTTATAAAATAACGTTAACTAAACTGTAGCTTTTGAAACTTGAATTTACTAAATTTAAGTTTTGTCTATACTAATCCATCAAATTCTATTTGTATTTTGTTACGATTTTATTATTGTTATGGTTATTAGAGTATACCTACTTATCTGTAACAAGATGGAAAATGTACATTTTCCCTTCATTTTCAATCATATAGGCAGTCATAGTCAACTACACTATGTAAACAACCAAAAAATTGTCTGAACAACTTTTCGTCATTACAATGTGTTCAATAAGTTTGAATGTAAGTGTGTACACATGCAATGACACGACAAAACTGCGTTTCAGCCGTTGAAAAGCGTTGTAGAGCGCCACAACATCGTGACAACTTCTTTGTGTTACGACTTTGATGCGCTTAGTGCAAACAAATGGATCTGTGTACCCCGGTGAGAATTCCGTCGTTGCTCACCAGATTGTGGTTGAACTAGCCCATGACTTAAGTATAGTTTTGGAACTAATACTGCATACAATGCCTACTATCTATAGTTTGATCATGCTCCTTCTCTAAGTGTTGTCCAGCAAAAGTTAATTGTCCGACTAGAGCTAAAAGTTCATCAAAATTTGAAACATTCATTCTATAGTAGGGAAAATACTTGTCTAAAATATTCCTATAACACTCTAAACTTGTATAAAACTTTCCAAGTGAAAGTCTTTCACTGTAAATGGGGAGTATCCAAAATTTACGTTCGCGTTGTCATCTTTTTCTATTGAACGCTATAAGAGCACCTACTTCTACTACGTCCACTATGATACTGGGCGTAATATAAGTTTCTGGAATTTTTGTTTTTCCTGGCAACTAATATGCGCCCTCTGGACACACACACCAACGACGTGACTGTTTCGTAGTTAATCTGTTGCTTTGCAGCTGCTAGCCAGAAAGATAACGACAAAAAAGTGTTTCGACAATTTATAGCCTGTGTACACATGACCTAAAACAAAGGAAATTCGTGAATGACAAACAACCATGGCTACCACAAGGAATTTCTAACATAAAGATGAATACTGAAGATGATTATTTTTGTCTGCATGTAAACAGGCGTTTAATTGGTTGTATATCTTCTCACATTTTCATTGGCCGATACGTCTCAAGTCCAATGATTATCTATACTACACTCCATACAAAACGCATGAGAAGTTAAAATTAAGGTTAAACTAACTTTATTATTTGTACACAATTCACATTTCACTATGTAACCATTTTAAATGCTAATATTGAAAATTATATATTTTAGCTTTTTGCGCACTATCGGACATACACTAGTCACTATTAATTATGCGTTATACATAAATATAAACCCAACCTTACAATCGCATACACTTTTTCTCAGGTATATAACATAAAAAATGAATATACTTGAAACTAACAGCGTGGTTTTTGGTTTACCTTGAGATAATAAGTTTCTTAGTTATTGTTCCCTCTTTCTTATTGACATGTCAAAGGATGGCTTTTGGTGAAGGGTGAAAGGTAATATAAGCTAAGACAGAATAGATAAACTCCTATAAAAATGCACGGACCATTGTATTTTAAGCCATGTAACCTGAAAGCGATTTATATTTTCTCGTTGACCTATGTGCCTGCCTTGGCTTGTGCATCAACATCAATCTGGAATACTGTAGAAAATTTATTAATGGCTGGATAGGCTGCACGCTATCTAGCGACTGAGTCTTGCACTAAAATATTTTTGGATCTACAAGACTTAGTGGCAGCACCTCTGCGTAAAAAATATTTTACTAATATTTTCTCAACAGATTTTTGATATTATTGGTCTCTGGAATTGTATCTGTGAGCGTGAGTTTTGTTTACACACTTTTACCCTTTTGAGTGGTCAAATTGATTTAAAGTTAATTCTCTTGAGATTGGTTTTAGCAAAATAACATTTAATGATATAAGTGTAACGTGTTTATTTCAAACACTATTAAAATAGCGCTTAGTTTCTTATTTTTAAATAGTGTTGCCTAAAAACATTCGCAACGGCAGAATCATTGAGAAGAAGTACCCGCTCTCGTAAGATGGCGGAGACGAACGAGGCATTGAGAGTACGTTTACTTTTTAAATGTTTTTATTCTAGCTATAAGAAATAAAATATTTATTTCCGGCAGTTTTTTTCCTTATTAATCATCTTCCAGTATTAACTTTTGTTTTAAAGGCTGTATTTTGAAAGGAATGCCCCAGCCTGTCTTTTCTAAGTCTACATACTCCATAATTTATCATTTGATTGGCCCTTACAGAAATTATAACCCTTATTATCTTCGATTTTGTCCGCACACTTAGTATCTTTACTCACATAGTATTATAACATGGGGTTTGTACGCTATCAACTAATGAGAAACCCGCCTCGGTGGCGTAGTTGGCTGACGCGCTTGTCGTGTTGAGCTCTACTGCTGAGGACGGGGAGATCTAGGTTCGAATCTCGGTCGGGTGAACTGGGGGTGGTTTTTCCTAAAGGGTTTTGCACTCTCCCTCCACGCAAATGCGGGTTCACTTCCTCTAATTCAACCTTCCCAATTCCTAATCCATTAGAGTAATTAGTACTTAAAGCGTATAACCCGAACGGGTAGTAAGACGCGGTGATAAATATTATTATTATTATTATTAACTAATGAGAAGTCAACCTCGGTGGTCTTGGTGTAAAGTGATCTCGCGTCAGGACCTGATGTTCATCGGTTCAAACCCAGTCAGGGGTGACAGATTTTTTCTTGAGCGATAAAAATCCGTAGCACCATCTCTTTCGGATGGGAAGTAAAGCCTTTGGTCTCATATTAATTGTGACAAGTAAAATAACCTAGAAAGATATGGGAAACATACCTTTCCCTGCAAAATTGGTAGGCTCTTTTGCTTTCGCGCATAGAAATTCTTGTCTGCTGATATAATCAGTCGGTTCAAAAGGTGCACTTTAAATATACCTCAAATAGATTAAAATCATTGAAAACTCGGTTTGGTGAGTGTATGGTTTAGGGTGCTACTCTAGCAGTAGACTAGAATGTCAATGATTGGGATTCAAATCTCGGTTGGCTGTATTAAGGGTGGGTTTTTTTTCCAAAATGCTTTCTCACTCACCATGCAAATGTAGGTCCACTGCCTCAAAATATAACCATCCTGCCCTTCTTAAAACTCCTAGCGCCATTATTGTAGTACATAAGTAGTACTGTAGCACGTAGTAATTTGCTGTGCTAAAAAACTAATGGGAAATTATAGTAGGGGGCCTAGGCTTAGGCCTACTTTATCTAACTCGATAAAACAATCTCAGCACATTCAATACTGTATTTTAATTACAATAAGCCTAACATTTTAATAAGTTTATTGGATGTTCAGGTGGGTTTTGGTTAAGTTTTGAAGTTTTTCCAACAAAAACACTTTCAAACATTGGAAGATGGGCCTAGGCCTAATTATATTATGTCTAATATTATATTATATTATATTATATTATGGGTGCATTGACATTTCATTAGATATTTACTTACATGACAGCATTATAAGCTATTCTTCTAAATTACTAATCAATATGGTGCCTAAGACTCGGTGCTGAAAAAAAATATGATATAGGCCTACAGTAATGAAAAATTAAAACACATCAATGCACTAACAGGCTTATAGGCCTAATTAGCCTACGTGTTTTACAAACTAATAACTCCAAAACAGTATCCAAGCTATATTTGGAAAAAGAGGACAGGAGGTTTACACACAATATCTCACATTTAAGACATTTTTTCCTTAAATAAAATATGCCCTATTCCTATTTTATAATATACATGAGGTATACTTAATGAAAAAAGACTGTGCATTAACTATGAATTAAAAGAACAAACAAAAAAGTAAGCTTAGCTTACCTAATTCAGAGGACAGTTAGACCTACATGTAGGTCATGTTTCTCACTCTCGAACATGTAATACACCCCAAACTATAATCTAATTAATAGCCTACTTGTTTTTAGAAACACACAATAACTATCCACAATAACTACATTTGACCTTTTATCATAGCAAACTCAACCCTTGCAAGTAAGACTCAATTATAGGCTACTTTGATCTTGTTTGTAAATATCTTGAAAATCTACAAACTAAACTGAATGATGTAACATCACACAAAAATTCTACTAAACTAAAAGTAAAATCCCCACTGCCTCACCAGCACGTATTAGATATCACAAATATAAAATTAATACCAACATACAAGGTGTAAATCCTTAAGGGAATATCCGTATAGAGGATACAAAGCTTTTAATTCAAATTAGTTGAAAAATAACACCTGACTAAGGGAATCAAACCTGGGACCTTTGGCTTAACACACCAGGGCTTTACCACTGAACTACTCAGGATATGTCCTTCGGCGGTGTGTATTAGAGCATTGTTTTGGATTCGATTCTCGTGTCCAGGCGTCATTTTTCAACTAATTAAAAATAATAATTAGGATAGGCCTACAAGTTTCTAACTTTTAAACCTTCATTAATTTATAAAGCTTAATATTATTATAGTTCTTACCTAACAGAGCTAAACCTAACCTTTAATGTTTTAATAAATTAATTACTTTCTAAAAAATATTGATATTGATCAAATAAACAAATTAGTTTCTCTACTGAAACAATGTCATACACCGAAAACAATCATGGCTCAACATTATAATGCAGATTGCATATAAATCTAAAGATACCTAGTCAAAATTTACATTTTTATGTTTTTATTGAGATTTTAGTAAATTTCCTTTGATTGTATAGCTATTCAAAATTATCAAACTTGATAAATCTTGGTATAATTCAATTTACTGTCTACTTGACTCTTTGTAATACTAAAAATAGCTTATAAAACTATATTAATAACCTAAGTTATAACAAATTAAAAATGCCTTATATTAGCGATATTGTCGTCTCACCCACAAAAACACATTTTTATACATAGCATAGTTGAGGATAGAACTCTACACTAAACTTATATAAAATGTTATTTTTTCTAGACAAATGATCAATAGGCCTATCATATGATAATTTGCATGTGTGGCTTGGGTAATTTCTTTATTGTGTAGACAATAATTTATTGTCATTTTGATCAGTGCTGTGTTGTTTGTAGTTAAAATTAATGACGTAAAGGAAGTTTTTTTAACTGTGATCAGTGGCTTATGTTTCTAACATGATCCCATTTTTTATGCTTAAGTTGAAGAACAATTACATTTATATATTATACCTAGTCTTCTAAGAATTAAAAGTAGATAACGTAACTGTAAATAAAATATGTTTAGAAAATGACAAATTGCTTTCTTTACTATCACTGATGCTTTCATTTGTTTAGCACATTGATATTATTTAGGGCATTTAGGGTTATTTGTTTACCCACAATTGAATCTTTGAAGCCGTCCATAGCGAAAGTCCTTAGAAAACTGTCCTTTATTCCAACCTCTACAAAACTTATGGATATGTACAAATCACTTTGATCTCTTACAGACTATGGACCTAATGAATATGGAGTATGTAGACCAGGCTTAAGTTCTGTGTTTGAATAATATCAACTAGTATCGTTTTGAGAATCTAGTGGCAGCATCTTGCTAAGTACTACGCCTAGTTTGCCTACTTATTGCACACTTCTTAAAGATACCTAGGTAATCGACACTTAAATTTCTTTCATCCCCAAGCCATTAGCACAATTAAGGCTTAAAGCCTATATATGTACAACCTGAACAAGTGTTAAGATAGGGTTGCCAGAGTCTAGGTTTTCCCGGACTGTCCCATTTTTTAGATGATAGTACCAGTGACCTGAAAGACCACTTTAGGGGACACAATTGGATCGGTTTTTAACTTTTTTTTAGTTTTGTTATCTTTTGCCCCGCAATCGGTGATGTAGGTAGGAGGCCTATGAACAATATCTTTGTCAGGTTGGTAAGCATAAGTATTACACAATTCTGAAAAGTCCTGTCTATTCTATATGTTTAGTGATTACATTCTCTTTGAATTCGTACTTCATTGTTTAGTTGTGAGAGTGTAAGTGTAAATGCAGAAATATGTTTGTTTCATAATTCTGATATTTATTGATAAATTTAATTTAATTTACAGGGTTAGAAGTCCAAACATGCCGAAAAGACAGTTTAAATGAAGGAGGCAAAATCTTATCGCAAAAATATAAGTAGGCTAAACTTTTAACTTTTGCCTTTTTTTAAAAATTAAATTATTAATGCTGCTGTTTTCTTTTTTGTAATATGCGAAAGACATTTATTTAATGTGTCATAAAAATAGAAATAAAACACTTAAATCTTTTTTTGGTCTTGGTATAGCAAAAATCTGGCAACCCTAGCTAGGAGACAGAACAACAGAACAGACACAAATAAGTTGAATAGGCCTATAATTTGTGTTAAAACCTACTGTAGATTAGTGTGCTAGTTTATTTATATTTCTAACAAATAATTATTTGTGTTTGTATTCACTTAGTCTCATCTGTTAGTACTATACACAGTAAAATAAACTTACAGATTGTAGCCTACGGTATGTTAGTAATGATAAAGTTTGTATGTAATGTTGGCTTAACTATCAGAGAAACAAAAAAATAGGTCAAGTATGAACAGTTGATATCATTCAAATATTTGGGTGAGAAGGCATGATCAAAAGAATGAAAACAAGGATGAATTGAAGCATCCTTATTGGAAATTCAGGCAGCTTGAATTGTTCCATGTACATCCTTCTTGAAGCACTATGTAGGAAATAGTTAGGCAAGGATACTTGTGTTGATTATTCAAGCACAGAATATGTTTTATTTGAAGTAATAGCATTCGAGCAATCAATAACTTGGGTGCAAATATACCATATTGGAAAAGATACTTCAGAAATAAGGATTCTTTGTGCATTTAGGTGAGATCACTTTTGATTGATGATGTTCTCAAAGATAAGCTGTTAAAACATTTACTTCATTTTCTATGCAAGTATAATATTATGTACAACTTGACCAAATATTCAGCCTTTCTGAAACAAGAAATTAAACACTAAGCAAAGGGTTATGACACAACTTTAGATCTTGTCAACTAAATTATTTAAACATGGATAGCTAAAACTAATACCTCACACTGCTCTATTACAATATTGATGGTCTTTCTTAAGTGAGGAATTGCTTCTTTTTATATATATAAAACCACACCTTATAGGATAGCCTATTTTTGTTTATTGGTTGGGCTTATAACTAACTATACAAGACATCATACATAAATCACCACTAGTATATTTACATCATAGTTTATCTGATATTTACCATTGTTTAACTTTTTAAAACCCGCTTCTCTCTTGATAATCAATCACCTCCTCACAGTTTAATCAGATTACGAAAAAATGCTGGAGGCCTACTATGCCACTAAGACTGATCTTGCAGCAATTTTTCTGTTAATCCCATAAGAAAACTATATTGTCATGAAACGGTAAGCTTACATACTATGGTACAGCTTATAAGATAGGATAATATAATAATCTGTCAAGGTAAGACTGCTACCTTGCTTAATTCCATTATGGTACAGCTTGTAAGATAGGGTCGTAGTGTAATCAGTCAAAGTAAGATCTTTCAAGGTAAACAGAGTGGGCATTGTATTTATTTTAGTCTCTGTATTTTATATAAACGTGGGGACATAAGTATTGGGGAAAATATTGAATTTAAGGAATAAATACAAGATTTTTAGAAAAAAATAATTAAAAGTATGGTGGAGAAACGAAAGGTGATCGGACCTTTGATAAATGTAAAAGTCGATTGGGGTCCCAAAAAGGCTGCCGACCTCTGCACTAAGGTATTTATGATTGTTATACATTCTCATTATATTTAACTTATTCTTGTCAGTCTATTATATACATTTATCTATCAAATAATTTTTAATTAATTTTGAAGATAAATTAATTAATAAAAGTCTTTGGCTTGCTAATGTTTTTATTTTTTTATTTGGCCCTCCTGTAAGTAAGCTTACACATCCCTGGTCTAGGGCATCACTCTCGCAATAGACTATATTGCTGATAACTGGGAGATCGGGGCTCACGTCTTGGTCTGGTGTACTGAGGGTGGTTCTCCCTAAATGGTTTTTCATTCTCTCCACATAAATGTAGGTACACTTCCTCTAAATTCAACCTTCTGCATCCCTAACATCGCATAATTACAGTAGCCCCATGGCTTCTTTGGTGCTGAGTGACAGCTCACACCTGACTTTTGATGGCTTTGAAAAGTTACCAGACCAAATTATGTATCCCTACGCCGAACCATATGATCTGCAAAAACATGTGTTTGTTTAGCAGTTGTCACTTCTAACAGTCAAAATTTAGGTATATGCCTAAATGTTGACTTTTAGAAGTTAGTTGTGAGCTGTCAGTCAGCACCAAAGAAGCCATGGGGGTATTGTAGTACCCTACAGATGCAAATAACCTTGGCGGGTAGTAAGAAGCGATGCTAAAAAAATATATTTAGGCCTTTGATATATCTTAGTTGGCAATGGTTGATTAAATATCATGTGAGCTACATGAGTAAAGGCCTGTTGACACACTCGCCAATGCAAGTTAAAAGTGACACAAGTCAGATCACTTTAAAAGATGACCTCTCTGCTGTTAGTAAGAGTAGACATCTGAGTTCCAGTAGTGATCAAATAAATGGCATCAACCATTAACTCGATAGGCAGAGATGGAGACTGAAGTTTGTGGGGTTTTTTGAAACTAGAGAGTTCTTATATAGACCTACAAGACTAGATTCATAACCAGGAAGTTCTCATATAGGCCTAATGCGATAGTTGCATTATAGAAAAAATAAAATAAATAAAATAAAAATAAAAAATGTCAAAAAGGTCACTAATCATTCAAATACCGAAATTACTCCTTGATTACATAAAGCAGAATAAACTGTAAAGATAAAAACTAGACTAGTGCAGGCACAACTACACCACAAGCGGCAGAGAAACAATACACTAGGAATCACAGAATACTTGTCTCAGGACCATTTTATTGAAAAACTATTTCTACTTGCTGATTGCACTGTATCCAAATTGTATATTAAAACACACATTATAGGTCTCCCTAGACTATGATCCAAAGTTATAAAACAAGTTATTGGTTGAGCTTGAAAATTGCAAATAATTTGTAGATTTAAGATTATTGGCAGTTCCTCTCTTTTAGCGGTGTTTAACTTGTTTTACCATTATTAGTAATTCATGAAATTTAAACTTTTCTAGGTCATGGATTTTTGGCTAATAAGTTAAAATCTTATTTTATTATTTACTCTGGGAGTGTATTTGATATTGATAATCTTAGTCTTTTCATCCTATCTTACCCAATCACAGTCCATATTTTTCTCTAACCAGGCCTATGGTGTTAGAGTTTATTATAATGGATCAGTAAATCGACTAGCAAATATACTCTCCTTGAAAAATTTTATGTCGGTCATTTTAACTTAAATCATTCATCAGAAACAGCACTCGGATGCAAGTTTAACCGAATAAGTCAACTTACACCATATCACCAGGCTTTTATTACATTAGTTTAATTACTTTCAAATCTGTTTGAAAAATTGGAACATATAATGAATGGGTTTATTTTCTTTTTTATGTTTGGCATATTTGACCGCGATAGATGCATTAAATCTAGTTCGGTCGCCAGATGTGTAGACCTTTAGCCGCTCTATGGGAACAGAACGTTGCTTGGGGAATAACTTGGAGGCAGTTTACACATCATACCCCGCTGAGATGACATGATGATAGTGATTATGAAGTTATGGAGCCAGTGGAAATCTTAAACCTAACTTAAGCCTTACTAAACAGAACATGGTGACAATAGGAACAGTTCTCCTTTCGTTAAAAATACCTATGGTACCTTTGGAAATTGAACCGTAGACCCCTAGATCAGTAGCCAAGGGTACTGATCACTAGACCAAGAGGCCGGTCACTGAATAGATAGTAAACTATATTTGATTTCTACTTTGACCGTCTGATAGTCATTAAATTAAGAATAAAAATTAATGTTTAAATGTTTAGCCACAAGACACTCACATTTTCGTCTGTTGACTTAACATTAGATTACAACACATGCACACATTTTTAACTCTTGTTGTTGAACTCTTTAAGTGTTTGTTATGTCCGAGTCTAAAATGAAACCCACTGTAGTAGGGCTGATGAATATTTCTGAGATCATGTGTTGATAATCTTTTCAGAATTTCTTTCATGTACCCATAGAAATTTTGGGTATCAAAATGGACTATTAATGTTGTTTTTAATAATTATTAATCATTACTATAAATTATAATTAATATACCTTAAATAAAATGATTAACTTATAGTTTTGTAAAAAAATATTACAACTCTAAAGTTGAAAGTGTTTGTAGAAAATGTATATAGGCAATGCTTCTGAATATATATAACTACTGGTAGTACTTCACAAGAGACAAACTAAATTATAAAAGTCATGCTTGAATTTCTTTTGACCCTTTTTAGTTAGCAACATATAAAGTAACAATGTAAAACTTGATGATATGTTAGATGATATTACTCCAGTTCTTCTTTTATGATCTTCACTGGGACACTTATTTCAAAACACATTGAAAGTCTTGATGCTCACCTGCTTGGTTATTAAATTTTTCTTTTATGTTCCCACTTCCAGCAAGATGAGATTAATAACAATGGTCTTATTTTTAAAATGTTGATGATGATATTGATGTTGGACACTGGGATGTGATAAATGCAGGAGCCTATATAAAATTAATAAAAACAATCATATTTGCCACTATATATTTTCTAAATCATAAAACGTATGCAACTAATGTGTTTCCACTGTCAAGAGTCCACTTTGTATTACTTCTTTTTAAGAAAGTCATCGGTCATCATTTTTCTAGTACCGTTCCTTTTAAAACTAAATGATCAACTTTCAATACTAAATATGTTTGTTTGGTTTCTCTAGGTGATTTCATGAGCATACATTAACACTTTTATAGACTCAAACACATGAACCGCTTCCGTAAAACCCGACAGTATTGTGAGATCGTCTTTATTGTCATTATCATCACCACCAATTTGCCCCTCCTCCATGCACCTTCCACTTGCAAACTCACCACACATTTCTTCCACCCACAGTACACCACATGCTGCAAGCTATTTGTCCACAGACACGTATGCATCAAAGTTAACACCAACTGTACTTCCCATCAGCCGAACTCAATCTTTATCTTGCATGCTCTCATCCTCACCATGTTTGTCAATCATTGTCATGTCTGACCCTTCTTCCTGATTTGCTATGTGGCCACACTTTACAAAACAGTTCTAAATGGTGGACTGGGTCACTTGTTGTCATGCTAAAACTATTTAAGTAAATGACCTGCAGGAGGTCGATCTTGAGTTGAACCTCTTTCCCTGAGGCCATCAAACTTACAACCCTCTGCACTAGCTGCTTCCTGTACACCAGCTTGAAACATTTGATCATACCCAGTTCAAAAGGTTTTATGACACTGGTGTAGTTTGGGAGATAAAAAACCACAATTACACTCCGCAAATAGGATGTGTCTGGAGAATGAGTGCCACAATTGTGTATAAATAAAAGGATTTTTCTGTCTTCCTCACCAAATGATGCATCAAGACCATGCAAAAAATATCTGAAAATATCTGACTTATTACACTTTTTTGAGTTGGTATATTAGCTCACACCTAGTTTCTTAACATTTTTGAAACACCGTGGTATTGGCGGCCTTTCCAATAATGATGGTCTTTTGTTTGTCTGAGCCATAGCTGTTTGTGCACAGTAGTACCATCAGTCGCTCCTTCCCAATATTTCCTTCATTGTAGGTCTTTCCTTTCAATGCCATTGCTCGGTCTGGCAAGTAATTGAAAAAGAGGCTGGCTCATCTGCATTATATATGTCTCAAGCCTCATACCCCTCCAGCAGGCTTGGAATCCTCTCGAACCAGAGGTCCAGCAACACACTCCCTGGCCACTTACTTAAATACAATGCCGTGGCATTGCTTGAAGTGGGAGATCCAACTGTTTGAAGCTGAAAAGTTATCAAGTGTTGCAGCTACTTTGAGGGAATTCTCCTGCAGTATGCTCCCACCCATAGGAATGCCAGATGCTCTGGCCTGATGGTACCTACCAGGCAAAGATAACATCTTTCAGACCGTTCCAGCCTTCTCTCTGATCTCTTTTTTTGCAACATTTGTATTTAGGGCTGCTTGTGCTAGGCCTAGACTCTGGGCTATGTCAATCATCTTCCCTGATGGTTTTTTCCCACCTCTTCTACAGTGCCTGCAATTCTTCTAGACCACACTATTTCAAAGGAAATACCATGTGGATTTTTTTTTTAAACTAAAGATAACAATGTCTCGAATAAGAAGCATTCTTGACCATATAACACATGTGATAAACTGTTTACTCAACTAGACGAAAGTGTAAAGTGAAATTAAATACAATTATATAAAAGGAGGTTATTCCAGCTTGACCAGATTCTTGCTATCCCCTCTCTCCTCCAGCTAATTGTTTATTAGATAAGACATGACTTTACCATGCTATACTACATTTCAAAAACATCAACCTATTTTACTACTACTGATATGTATTAACATTTGTGTGTTTTATGTTGCTCTTTCTTAAAAAACTAATAATCCTGCATTAACTTTCTTTGGGACTAATAATTCTGACCAATAAATGCAACAAGAAACTTTCAATGCGGGTTTTATTCCAATACTTTAATTAAGATTCATTCAGGAGACATAGAAATTGAACAATGAATTTGAAAAAGCGATACATCCGATAATGATAGCTTGAGGTTTCACTGTATTTAAGTTGTATTTCAAGAAAAGTTTAAATTGAGTCACTGTGATTTTTTTTAAACGTTTAAAAATGTATAAACTAAGTGTAAAATTAGGCTAACTATAGTGAGACCTATCCTTCCATTTTTAACATGTAAAACAATGGTGAGGAATTCCATGTCATATGTATGAAGTAAAGATGCAACAATAACCTCTGTAGCTCTATTCTTAAATAGTTGGAGAAGTTTGTAACTTTTAAGTAAAAATTTAATTCCAAATTTGAATTCATTTGCCTGGGGAGAACCTGGAAAAGACAGGGAATTTAAAAACTGAAAATTAGGCATTAGTTACAGTAAATCAAAACAAGATAAACTTCAAAATTATATTTAGTTAACTCCTCTTCATGAATGTAAAAGGCAGTAGAAGTCAAGTAAACTAATAATCAACCTTTGAAACATTGTTGATTATTTTCTTGGCCTTCATATATCCACATGTGTGCAAACTCTGTTTAGGTTTAGCTGGAACAAAAGATCACAGTCACATTATCTAAATAATATCCACATGAATATTTCATTACATTTCTTGTGGGAGTACTGAAAAAAAATCGAAAAGCAAAAACCGATACTGTTGATTTAATCTGCTAAAACTCAACTCTGTTTAGGTTTAGCTGGAACAAAAGGTCACAGACACATTATCTAAATAATATCCACATGGGTATTTCATTACATTTCTTGTGGGAGTACTGAACAAAAATCGAAAAGCAAAAACCGATACTGTTGATTTAATCTGCTAAAACTCATCCCATGCTAAGATTATCAAATATTTATATTTTTGAAAATAATAATCATAATCAAACACTTTTATCTTGATTGTTTCTAATACACAGTGTGTGATTATGTTGGCATTCATTTTTACACATTTTTAACATTGATATGTCACAACCCTGAGCAATGTTGGTATGTTTGTTTTGATTTACATACATTTATCGGGCATACTTGACTTTGACTGAAAGCGTTGGCTTAGCGAATGTGATGTAATGAATTATAAATATTAAAGAGGAATGCTGACTACTCACAACACTGTTATTATTATTATTATTAGCACCGCGTCTTACTACCCGTTTGGGTTATACGCACTCACGCTAATGTGTAATGGTAGGGTGATTGTGAGATGAAATGGAGGACCTACAGTTTAACGTGGAATCCGAACCACGGTGGAGGCCTGGCATTCCTCACATTCACAAGATGTCTTGTCAGAGGTGAAGGAAGGGTTTGATATTCAGATAAATCTATGCCGGGACCGAGGATTGAACCCCGGCCGCCAGCATAGAAGTCTGACACACAACACTGTTGCTCTAGTTGGGTAGTAAAGGGGCCAGATCGAACTATACACGTTTTTATTTTTTGTCATTGTGGCTGACACATTATCATCAATTATGGAGTCGGTTACACTGCTCGATACCGGACTGCAGCAGACTAGATCCTCAGGTCATTAATAGCACTTGTGTTGGGGGGCAACCATTGAGCCCAGGGTCCCGAGTTTGAGATCTCCAGGGGGTCGCGAGCCATGTTAGTCATTTCGACAGTCAATATTTAATAAGAGAAATTCACTTCTTCCACGCACCCGAATGTCCAATTTTCTATATTCCTTTTATACTCCATTTAACATTACATTTTGTAATATATCTTAGTGCTTCTATTAAACTAAAATTGGTAACCCTACATATTATTTCAAACCCACACAACTATATTACCAGCGACCTAACCCATCAGCAAGCTATCCTGACAGATGCGGCCCAATGGAGGGAGGGGAAGGGGAGGACACTACATTGATTTTTAACAGTAAATAGTTTATTTAAAATAATGTATTACATTAATAAATCTTATCAAAATTTTAAGATTTTTAAACTATGAATAACATTTGAAATGTTGTGTGTCAATTTAATCCACAACTGTGAATATTGTGTATCAAATACACTAGTACTTCCTTGTAGGACATTGTAAATACAATTGATAACATTGATAGTCCAGTCAAACAAAACACTACCAGGTATTTTGTTTTTGAACTTATTTTAGGGATATACTATATAAGCATAATTCAAAGGAAATGAAAACACAAACTGGGAAACCATTAAAGATAAAACTCTCCACTATGCATGGCCATGATTTGAGCCTTGTCTCTCATCACCAAAGTTAATTCCAGGGGCCAACCTGTTTGAAGTGAGTTTTTATAAATGGTTTCTCGCCCATTCAACTGCAGATACATTTCCTCTCAATTCAATCTTTCTTATTCCTACCCTATAGGTTTTAATAGGTGTTTGGCTCAAACGATTAGTAAGGTGTGTGGAAAAAAACATATTTGATTTAGTTATATGACACTTTTCATTAAAAGGTATCTTTGCCCTTTAATGTTTGGTTAAAATGTCCTAAAGCAATTCTTGAAAAATATTCCAAAACTTGTTCACAAGTTTTCTATCATATGCATGCTAGTTAGTGAAAAGCTATTCTTGTTTTCAAACAAAGCTGATTTTTTTTAAGGTGTGGTTAATTTTATTCATAGATTTCACTTTAAAAAGAAAAAAATTTTACTTATATACAAATTAATTATTTTTTTAATGAAAATAGGTGGAATTGTAAAAGAGAGGAAAAAAACTTTGTGGATAATCCTCACAAACTCTCATTTTCAAGGTGATTAGGAAAATTTTCAACTCTTATAAGCCATTCACATCACTAACTTAGGTTGTTTGGATTACATGCAATTTTGAACCAAATATTACACATGGTGGAACTTTCAATTACCAAAGACTCTTTCCTTTTCAGGTGTTCCAGTGAGTATGCTAGATTTTCCTTTCCGCCCACCACATTTTTTATCCTCACGTGGAGGAGCCTCGAAAAAGGCCTGACCGTTTCTGGTGAGACAACGCTTCCTTTTGTTCCTATTTCTATATGTGATATTAATGGAAGCTAGCTCAATACGACCTGCTTTTGTGGTCGCATGGTCTAACACCCCACTTTCGTCTTGGGTTGGACTGCCTGTAATGGGGATATTGGGGTTGGAATCCTGGTCGGGTGTATAAAAGGTACTTTTCCCTAAACTGTTTTCTCCACTCTCCCTCCTCACAGATGTAGTCTGCATTCAAGTATTGCATAAGCACCTTAAAGAGGAAGGGGAGTTTGAGATTTGCTTATTTTTGCCGAAAAGGGTGAGGGGAGATCAGAACAATAATTACATAAGACAGAGACGGGCATGAATGGCGCATTGACCCAGACACCCCAAATGAACACATATAATTAAAAGTGTTGAGATGTGGATTCAAGGACTTTGGTCATCAGTTTAAAAGTGGTTTAGAGTTTATTATAAACTATAAAAATTCATGAATTTACTAATAATATTTTTTGTTGAATTTTATAACCTATTTAACCTTATCTGTTTAGTACAATAAATTTAAATTCATTCAATTCATATTTATTATTAATTACTTTGCACCACTACTTTACACCTCGGTGTTAATAATTACCAGCAATTTATAAATTGCATAAAAAATAATGGTTATTTATGTGAACAGATTATAACATAAATAAAACTGGGAAAGGGGGCGAGGCAGGGATGGAGATCAGACGTTTGCTTAGTTTTGCTTACAAAGGAGGATAGGGTATCCAAAAGTGCCAAAAATTTGTTTATATAATACTTGGACACCCTTTACCCGACCTAATGAGAAAACAGCAGACAATTTTCAAATAGAGATTGATAAATTGAATGTTTGTCGTGTTATTATTATAAACAACTGGCTGACTTTATGGATCTAGTAATAGAGTTAGATAGGTGAGACACAATTTGGTATACCTCTTTTTTGGGTCATTCTGGTGGTTACAGGACGCAGCTCGGCATTACCTACCTTACATTCCGAATGATCCCTTCTGGATGCGATTCGATTTCTCCATAGACAGATAAACAACACTTGAATCTTTATCATAGACAACAGAATTCTAACAAGACTTTTATTTAAAAAGGGCCTGTTTAAATGCCAATAATAAGCTTATGACAAATAATCAAAAACAATTGAGGTTACTACACATAGGAAATTATTCAAAAAAGAGTTTTTTAATAAAAACTTCAAAAATATTAACCCCAACTTGTGTCCCATCTTAACAGACTAAATTCATTTTTAACTACTTACCACCAGAGCCCGAATTTTGCTGACATGAAATCCTTTTTTTTTTGGTCCATCAAAGACAATGTTCAGTTGTACATAATCTATTTTCATGATCCCTTGGTTGCAGAAATGTATAGTTTATAGGTCATTTTTTGCCATTTTTCTTGCTTTTTGTTTAATTAGTCATTTTTAAGCTCTTTTTTTTAATAAATTTTTAAGTGTTTGAAAACTAATTTAAAAAGGTTATATATATGAATTATCGGAGCTTTGATCAAACATCAGATGTTTCGTCACCCGAGAATGAAAGTGTTCTATGTTTAATTTTCCACTTTTGTGAAAAAGAGCATTGAAGTTTGACCATGTGTATAAAACCAAAGTTACTAGATGACAACTCAGGTTTGTATCTTCTTAAGTAATTATATATTAGTCTCAATTTCACTGCAGGTGAACTACGGACGGGCATTCTAAATATACGTAAACACCAAATATCCCAAATTTAACACTTTTGGAGATAGAGCACTGAATTCTCGGGTGATTATTTTTACCACTTGTTGACTGAAGAAGATAATATAAGAGTCCAAATGAATTTTGTGCCCCTCTACCTGCCTGCTTATAAAATGCACATTCCTGGCGAGACCTTCACTACACCTAAGTTGGAAAGGGTTGCAGATGGAGGGGGGATCAATTTTTAGAGTTCAAATTAACTTTGTACCGTCTATACATTCCTGTTGAATCACTCACAATACCATGGCTGTAAAGGGCTTCGGGAGGATGGGGAGCTATTACTTTTAAAGCAGGTATTTGTATTCCAATGTTAAGTAGAACACATTATTTTAGCTGTCAAAAAATTTTAAATACATATTTTTCATTTAAAAAGTGCACGCTATATTTATTCATTTGCAATCATTTTATGTGTATTTAGAATGCTTTAAACCTGAAAAACTTGCAAAATATGTGTCATTTTAAAAATAAACATACTTACAAATACATTTTATTTTTGGTCATATCAGGTCATATGTGTACATCAGTGGCGAATTCTGACCTCAGAATCTAAGCATGCATTTGCAAGGGGCTAATGAATCATTTCCCCTCCAGCAAATTTATGAAATTTTATATTTAAAAATGTGTCATTTTATGTATGTTTTGTAGTTAAATTTTGAACGTAACCACTTCGTAATCGCAGGGCTAGGAGGTTGGGAAATGCTTGTAATACTGATACTTCGAAGTATAGTTAAGACCCATATAATTTCTATCTCAATAACACAACTATAACTTTTAACAGACATATTTCACTCCTCTAAATATACTGCTATAAAGTTAAATTACAAACAGTTGGATGAACAAATTAATTTAATAACTATAATAAAGGAAACACATTGCACACCATACTCCCAAAATAACTGTAAGTATGGCGCGCCCAGACTGAATATGTTAGCTGGCAGCTATGTGTAACGTTTTCTTGTCCGCATGCAAGGCCATCTGTAAGTGAGGACTGGGAAGGAAGGCATGCCTCTGCCTCACCACCCCTCTAAACTAGTACCTGGTAGCGTTCAGGCCACCGCATGCTTCACTGCGAGTAACATACAGAGTCAGGTGCGATACTAATGAATGCTCAGAAGCGCTGCTGAGTTAAATATGCCCATGATAGCAATGATATTACTAGGATTATAAAAAATAGTTTTTACTCTTATGTCTTTAAGCATGCGGCGCATTAGAAGCATGCATGAAGGATTCATCCCTGGTATACATTTATATTCAGCTGTTATGTAGGTTAAAGGCATATGGAGTAATTAGTAAGGGCATCAGATTGAAACAGAACCTACTCAAGGTACACAATTGATTATAAATACACACTCAAGGGAATTACAAATGTAAAACAATTAATTTTGTCGTTATGAAAAAAAAGTTTTGTGTCAGTTTAAATAGACAGTATCTTAATTTTTATGAATATTCATTATCTTGTATGTATAGTGGGTTTAAATTTGATAAAAGGTGATGTAAACTTATTTAAAAGACTTAAATTGATTTTCTTAAAAATGAATATTTGGAGCACTTTTAAAAAAATACAATCATAATTTTTGTAGTTAACACTGATGACAAGTTATTATTGTTATTTTATAGATGTTGGTATGTTAAATAATTTATTATAATATTGTTATTATTAATATCGATAAAATGTGACATCTACATATCCAATGATCTGACTTAAGAATAATTGAAAGTAGATTTAGTAAAATGTTATAATTGTTAGAGATGTCCATTTGTAAGAAAATGGATGTGTATGTCTTATGTCTTATTGTATTTTCTTTGAGGACATCATCAATTAATATGATTATGATAGTTATAGGTTATTGTGTAACTACTATATAAGTTTTTATTTCTTAACAATTTAATAAACTTTTAAGTTAAATGAACCATAAAACATGTTTGTCTTGACTTTTTCAATAAGATTATTTTTATTGGGTGCAAGCTCAAGTTTTTAATAGTTTCGTACACTACTGTCAAAAAGTGCATTTATGCTATAGTAAGAATTTGGAAGGTAGGACAAATTAGAAAATACAAACCTTTTTGCCTACAACATTAACAACACTTTACTATATTTTTGTTATAATTACTGTCATTATTTGATAGGTGACAGCTACATATCACATATTAAAGTAGTTTGTAATTGTCAGATATTGTCATTTACTACTGTACCATGTTATTATTATGTCTGTTACTGTAAGTAGATGATTAAAGCTATCTATGGCCTCATTGGTGAGTTCACTTCCTTCTGGTTTTCTTTTACTGCATTGTTTGACAAACTTTTTGGGTTTTTATACTTAAGACTAGTATAAGCGTGTTGACAACAGGCGAACTAAACTTGAGTAGTTAGGATGCAAATTATATTTTTATCATAAGCTGAAAATGAAAACCCCTCACTTCTTTCTTTTAATCCATGAAAGTCTAAATTGACCTTTTTAGGTCTTGTCTCATGGTTTATGCTTAAAAATGTGCAAAGTTTCATCTTGCTATGCCATTAAGGGCTTCTGGGCCTGGATTCACTAACGGGAGAAAATAGTTGTGTCGGCACAAGTTTGAAAGATGTGCCCAAATCCCTATTCACTAAAAGAAGCAGGAGCAATTTGAGAGCAAAGTTGCAACTTTCATTTGCCACCACTCAAGAGTAGGCACAACTATTAAATCATGACTGTCACTTCAATAAATTTAAATGGTGTCATATTATCGAAATAGTTTAAAATACAATTAGTTAATTGTATTCCAATTAATAATAAATTAATAATATAACATACATCTGTCAAGCATGATATTTGTTTCAATTTAGATAGTGGTAACAAAGCAATCACCTTTCATTGATGAATTTTTACTTTCAAGCAGCACAATTGCATTTTTTGCATTATACCAAACAAAACTGCGAACTGTGTACCTAATCTTTCTTTGTCTTGGTCCAAAGAGGTTTGTATTCCCCCAAGTCCAAAGACATTGTGTAACTAAATATGGGGGTTAATGTAGCTTTAATATAAATTTTAAAGTAAATATTTTTATTAATGGAACTTAGCTTTAAACTAATACCAAATAATGTACTAATATTGTTTTTGTAAAGCATCCAGAAAGAAGCCGCTTTTAATTTTATTACTAGTTTATAATCATAGTTTTTAAGAATAATTTTTAGAAATCTTTGTATTTGCTGTTGTTTTCATTAGAGATTTAAAATAAAGTAGCCTTGACTTTGAAATTAAATTTTCCTTAAGGATTGGTCGAAAAGAACGCATTTGATGGTGTTTATGGTGACATCACCATAATCTTGCCACCCGTTTGCGCTTTGTTTAGTGAATACAGAAATTGGGAGTATTTAGGGTGCAGAGTTGCACCATTTCTTGACTTGCGCCGGAGCAGAATTGCACTCATTAGTGAAGCCAGGCCCTGGTGGGTGTGGAAAGATACACACACACTTATTATGAAATTATATATATAGGTTAGGGGATACCTGCCTGCAAAACTTATGTCTTCTGGGCTTCAAGCTTTTTTGGTGGGTGGCGGACCCCTATTAGAATCTTAAGCTGCTAAGTATTTCTGTACTCTTGGCTACCTGCCTGAGATATTTCAGCTTCCTAAGTCTTCTGGGTTTTAAGATTTATTTATATACAACCCCACCTCCCACCCACTATGGGGGAGCCTCATGGTGATGTTCATTCACCAAGTATTTCCGCACCCATTTGGGTTTCGCGCCAGTTGCAAAATTTCAACTTCCTAAGATTTCTTAGTTACAAGAATGTTTTCCTACTGGAAAGTAATCAAAGGAACCGTTAATTATTATAGTATTTTTTAATTAGCTTCTTTAGGTTTTGTTCCATTGTCTCTACTATAAGTATGCAAAGTTTCATCTTTCTAGGCCATCTAGCGGCCTTTTAAGAGTAAAAAAAATAGGCACACACTCTAGGAAATTATATATAGTTACAGTATCCGACACCTTAGCACAATCAGCATGCCTGTCTACTAAGTTAAGGGTCTCGAGTTCAATTCCCAGCATGGTTGAAAAATGTATCATTGGTAAAATGTGGGTTTACCCTTTCACAATGATGATTTAACAGCTGAGTACTAGCCTAGTCCTAGTCTTAAGTTAAGCCATATGAAGCAACTCCAGGCTAGTAGTGGAAAATATATGGCGTGTGTGTGTGTGTGTGTGTGTGTGTATATATATATATATATATATATAGAGAGAGAGAGAGAGTATTATTGGGATTGCCACACACCTTGAAAACGGAATTAAAAACAAAAAAGTACTTAAACATTGGAAATCTATTATAGCCTACATTAAATTGCAAGCTTTAAATAGTAGAACCTTTTTTAGGAAAAAAAAGTGTGAACTGAAAAATTAAGCACACTGATTCAGACATCTTATCCCCCCTCCTCTCTTTTCTCCTTTAAACATTTTGGTTTTATAACAACTGCATATATTTCCCCATTACTGTCACATCACCCTGTTATAAGGTAAACCAACTAATTATCGAGTACTTTTCTGATATCTGTAGCGTATGTGCATACAGATCTGATGATTCAGTATATATTATCCCTGTAATATAAACATAAATGGAGCAAACAAATCAACATTAATATACCACACTTTTAAATTTAAAAGAATTAAAATTCGCAAACAAAATACAATAAAAGCCTTATTGCAATATTCATAAGATGGCAATTTATTCCATATGTATTTTCAACCATAAAATTTACTAGAGAATCAAATATGTGCAGACATGTAGAAACCCCCACTGAAAAAAAATCAATCAAGTTGTATAGTTTATTAGAGCCTATAGTTAAGATGTATATATCCTTTTGTATAAACCTCACTTTGACCTGTGTTAAATTTTTTAGTGCTCTAATTCAAGGTTATGATAAACTTGTGAGATCAATTTTTCTCATAATTTAGACTTATTTTGTAGAATCCTCCCAAATGTCCATTTTACTTTTAGAGGATTGCTTTTATATTAGACTACATTCATGTGTTATTTATAAGTATGAAATTAAGATTTAATTTTAGGAATGGCCAATGACTCATTTTAGCTATGAAACTCTTAGAAAGTGTTTAAATATGTTAATTACAGTGAAGAAGGAAGGATGTATGGTTGGGATTTCACAATATTTTGCTATATTTTTTCAGAATTGTATTAATTATATTTTACCTAAGAAGTTTGATTAATAGTACTGTTGACCAAGGGCAGGCTACTTTGAACAAAACAACACAAAAATATATTTACCTCACTTTTTCAAGACTATGAAACATTAACATGTCTTCATGATTTGAAATTCTTTTTGTTTTCATTATTAAATAGAAAAATGTTTTACATATTGTTTCTTTGTAAGAAGCAATTTATTAAATGTGTTTTTTGTGTAATATTTAGCTAGCTATTAACACATATTGGTTACTTTTATGTTTTCAATTATTAATTATATATTTCTTTATCTTTGTCATCTTTAGATCTAAATTCACTTTGAATCTTTAAAAATAGGAGGCTTCAATGAGAAATTCAGTTTTTATCATATTCTTGATTTAAAAATGTAATGAAAATATACAATTCAGGTCCTCCCAACATCCACCAATATCCAATACTGAAAAATCTCCTGCCTTATTCCAGTCTCTTTGAGTTACCTTTTACGACAAGCAAAGATTACTGAAGATATAATTATAATTTCTTCATCCACAGGGTAATATTTGAAGGTGGAAATGAAAAGACTAAAGATCGATGTATTAGGAATGAGCAAAATATGATGGCCAGGGATTTTTGTAATGAAGATTTTAGAGTAATTCATTCAGGATCAATAAATGGAAATTCAGGGGTAGGAATTATTCTCAACAGAGTGTGTGGACAAGGGTGGAAAGATACTACCATTGTACATAGAGGATCATACTGGGGTCATTCTATACTATTTCAACATATTTATATTAAGTTGGAAGAAGAGGTAAAATAAGAAATCTTGTTTGGAATGAGAATAGAAGGAGAACTTATCATCACACTTCTTTATGCTAATGACACTGCTATTAGTGTTGAAAGTGAGGAGGATTGTTCAGAACTACTGGAAATAATTGATAAAATGCAGAAAATTGGATATCAAAGGATCAACAAAAATAAAACAAAAGTCATGATGCTCGGAAAAGGATAATCAATCAAATGCATATAGAACTAGAAGAAGTAAGGCTACAGCAAGTAATAAAGTTCTGCTACCTAGAAAATAAACTTATCGAAAATAACAGATGCAAGAAAGATATTATAAGTAAAATAGGGCAGGCAAAAGTTTTTCATAACAAGAAGACATTAATAACCTTGACTGGCATAGATATTGAAATAAGGAAAAGGTTTCTAAAGACATATTTGGAGTGCTGTGCTTTATGGATGTGAAACATGGGCCTTTGGTGCAACTAAAATTAAACAATTAGAAGCATTCGAAATAAAGTGCTATAGAAGAATGTTGAAAATATCATTCATGAAGATGGTATCAAATACAGAAGTGCTAAGAAAAGTAGATTAAAAAAGTAAACCCTGGAAAGGTATACAGCAAAGAAGAGTTAACATGTTGGTAGGTCATATACAGAGATATGATCTAGTTCGATGAGGACAAGTATAGAAGAAGTTGTGGAAAGGAGAAATTGAAGAGGGAGATTGAGACTGGAATACATGAATCAGATAGTGAATGATGTTGGCATAATAAGGTACAAAGATGATAGTTATTTGGCCCATAATAAACAAAAGTGGATAGCTATGGCAAACCAATTGTAAGATTGTTGATCTAATGATGATCTAGGTCATGGGTCGGCGACCTTTTTGGGGACTCGATCAACTTACAAGCCTATCAGAGGTTCTGCAATCACCCATTGTTTTTTTAATCTATTATTTATTTCTCTCTACACATATTAGACTTATTTCTTAAATTCAGTCTAATCTCAATATGTATTTCCCTTCCTATCTATAAAGAAAATTTAGAATTAATAAAATGAGTATTTTCAAACTAAAGGGCCTATTTTTCTTATATTATTATTATTATCACCGCGTCTTACTACCCTTTCGGGTTATACGCACTTACGCTAATGTGAAATGGTAGGGTGATTGTGAAATGAAATGAAGGACCTACAGTTTAACGTGGAATTCGAACTATGGTGGAGGCCTGGAATTCCTCACATTCACAAGATGTCTTGTCAGAGGTGAAGGAAGGATTTGGTAATCAGATAAATCTTTGCCGGGACCGAGGATTGAACCTCAGCCGCCAGCATAGAAGTCTGACACCTTACCCCTAGACCGCCAGGTCACCTATTTTTCTTATAAATATTATAAAGTTGAATAATATATATAGCAATATTATGAAACATACAAAACGTTGATAATTCTGAATACTGACTAGGGAGTGTGTTTCTATTTCAACATTATTTTGGATTTTGATAATTTTCATTTACATTGTAGCAGAATTGAGATGAATAGAGGTGTAATGAGTTTTCTTTAGATCTATCTTCAACATTACTTAGAGAAAATTAGTTTAAAATAAATTTTACAAGTTGAAACTGGTTCTATTTTTTTCAAATTTCACGAATCTTAACGCAAACTCAGCTTTCAGATTATCAAAGATTTCAAGTGTTTTTAACTTGAAGTTTTTGTAATCAAAATCATTAACCGCACTTTTGAAGGAAGTAAATTGTTTGAAATTTATTTTATGAAAATTGGTTCCCCAAAATATATATTTTCTTGGAAATGGTTAAATTGCAACACTTATGTTTACCTTGCAGTTCCAAATTTAGTCCATTCAATCATGATATCAAGAAGAAATGGAAAATATACTAGCGATCTCAAATCCTCCAGTTCTAGCTAGTAGATGATTAAGTTTTTTTTATTAAATATGTATTTATAAACTTGAATCAACATGTAACTATGCATTCTGATAGTTGAACAGAATCAATATCTGTTAATATTTTTACTTTTATTCTAGCAAATAATTCTACAGCAACTTTATTAAACGCCCCTTCACAAACTCATTATAAGTGAAAGGTGTTTTCTTCTAAGCCAGCACAATCAAAACTACAAAGCTACATTAGTAGAAAACTATTGAAATGTCTAGGAAACGGGTCAGGTTAACTCCGTTAAATTTTTAAATAAAGCTAAGTTTTGTAAAACAGCTTGGATCTGCTGTTTATGTCAAGAGTCTGAGCCTGCACTTGCAAACATTTTACTTGCATCTCTCACACTTTGTTTACTTATTATTTATTAGACACATCACCACTAAGGCGAGAATACACTGACGTTACCAATTATGACTGATCAAGATTATTTTGGTCACTATCAAAAATTATTTGAAATAATTTTATATATATATATATATGCAATCTACTGCAAATAGCCGTGTGATTGACCAGTAGATTATGATCAGCTGGTTGCCGACACCTGACTTAGATCCATCAACTCTATCTTGGGCAGAATATCTAAAAACACAAATCAAAAAATGTCACAGGAAAATTGAATAATGTGTATTCATCAATCTATAAAAAAATACACAGTATCAAAGATAGTATCAAATCAAGTTATAAAAATATCACTTTATCACTTGCATGGGGGCAAGCTTTGACTAACAGATGTAGAAGAGAAGAGATTTTGTCATCTACAAAGCTGGGATGCTGGTATGTATGGCAGGATTGGACCACCCACTAGCTGACTGGCCATCCTAGACCAACACAGACAACTGTCTATACCCCAGGCGAAAATCCTCTCACCTTAAGAGTGTGACACTATTTGTCCCTCTACTTAATAAATGTATTATATTAACATGTGATCTCAATAAAATTATGTTCGTAATATAATTAGCAGGGTCTGGATGTTGATGAAATTGCAACCTTTTTTCTGTGAAGTTAATCACAATAGTAACTTTTATATAAACATTTTATGACACCCTAATATCAAAAACATGACTTTTATTATGCATTGTTTTTGCATATTTGAAGTATTTGATGGCTTATGCAATTTTGTGACATTTATGCAGCATTTTTGGTGCATATTTCTTTTTTTATTCTTATTGTGCATTTTATGTCATTTTCATTACATTCTTATCCATGCAATACATAATAATCGTAACACACTACTGGTAATCTTTTAATTAACACATTCATTATTTCAATTTACTTGAAGCATTATTTTCTCATGTAATTACTAGTATGGTTAGACATGAAACATTGAGCATAACCTAATGTTTTTTGACGGAACAGTACTTAAGGGTGTATATATTTTTTAGATTCTTATCTTGTTTATGTTTCAATGGAAAACCCCAATACCAGCGAAAAGAGTTGGCTAGCTTGGGATATCCAAAGGACAGGAAATGTAAGGCACTAGATACACCACCGGTACAATCACAATTGTTTTGTTGGTTGAGTACCTTACGGTCAGTTGAAATTGTACATCTTAAATTAGTTAATATACTCCCATCTCATCGTATAATCTCTAAGTAGGCAGAATGTCAAAATTCAAACAATCACAATTCTGTCATCTACAGCAATTAGTTAATGAGTTAAGTGAAGGTGTCTTTTCCATGGACAAAAAAGTATTATTTTGTAAATGGTTCGAGTTGACAGTTTCAGCAGAAAAAAATATTTCTGTTACTCAGCTTATCAGTCGTGAGAAACACAAGCATACTTTAGAACGGGAGCAACAAATAAATTAACTTAACGATTGCTGTTCCAAAATGCATCAACATCTAAAATCAAATCATCTTTTAATCAAGAGTTGTGCAAAGTAGTGTTGTCAACCAATATTCTGCTCGAAAAACTAAATAATTATAAATTTCGTGAGTTCTTAGAAAGACACACAAATGATTCTATTCTGGTTGAATCTACTCTGCATAAAAGTTAGGTTAGCCTGTTCCATGAGACAAATATAGATAAAATACAAATCAGTGAACGTGGGGAAAATATGAGTATCATTTGTATTTTAATGTATTATTTGATTGTCTAAGAGCATCTTTTTAGTTTTAAGGGCATTTTTTTAATTTATGAGAGCATTAATACACATTTTTCGAGTGCATCGTTTGCGTTTTTAAGGGCATCAACTTCCAGGCCCTGATAATTAGTACTCATATATAACAGTCTGGAAAAATATATATTAGCTTTTGAAAACTTAAAAAAGTCTTCATTTTAAAATATATTTCGGCTCGATAACCTGTTAGCTTTCAATTTAATTTTCACCAAGATACCATTGTACCATTATTTATGACTCTAAGCTGATTGACCTAGTGTTCATCAGTCAGATTGTAACTTTATTTGGTTTTGATTAGCTTCACTTTTGAGAAAAATTGTCCATTTTTATAGTAAAGGTAAGAAAAGTTAGTATCTGGCACAAAATTTGAAGATGTACAGAATATTTAGTAACTTCGCTAAACTTAAGGCTCCAATTGAGAATTGCATTTTAACTTTATTTTTAACTAGACTCATCATCTCAGCTTTTAAATTCTTTAATTGCCTTTTTATAATCTTGAGTCAAATTTAACTTTTGGTGTACTTGTTTTATCATATATTTTTATGAATCGTAGTCCTCTTTGGTTCCTTGACACAAAGTTTGGGAACATAACATCAGTATTTTGATGAGGTGACTTTCTCACAGGGCTGGGTTTATCTAGAAACCACAATTAATGTTTTGATTATTGTTTATTATTGTATTGTATTTTATTTCCCTATTCATATGGTTTAAGTATATTGTTAAATTTTTAACAACATAAAAAAATCTTAATCCAAAGGCACATTTCATCTGAGAACTATGATACCGCTAACTGCTAAAAATTTCCTATTAACTCAGATTTGCACTGTCTTGTGATGCCATTTGAATAACCCTAAATATATATATATGAAACTCTTGTAAAAAATATTATCATATGCAGATAAACCCCTGTTATAATAAACACTATTACTTAGACAAACTAAACCCCTTTATTTGATATTCACTTATGTTTCTTCGCTCTACAATCGCCTTTTCCCTGCAAAATTTCTAAGGACTTTTCAAATTTTCTTCTGGACAATTAAACCCTTGATTTTCTTGCCACTATTAATCCATAGCATACCTGTCATTTTTGATCATTTAATTCTATAAATTTGGAATCACGCTCTTAAGTTGCAGTATCACTGAGACTTTTTAATTCCTTACATTGTTGGTTTTGCTTGAGGTTATCCCAAAGGTTGGTTTTACTTGAGGTTATCCCAACGGTTGGTTTTACTTAGAAAAAATACCAGGAATCCATAAATATTTTGTTGAAGCTTAAATTTTATTCCATTATTGCCTTCACATGCTAATTATAATGGTTTGTTGTGCTTTTCTTACAATATTTACAGCATTTATTGAGGCTAAGAGCACATGGCAAAGGTGCTGGGTACTGCCCTACAGACAACACTTATGGTTCATTTGGCGACATGTGGGAAAAGACTCCCGACTTACTTGGAGTCGGTCACCACCAGCAAACCAGCATTTTCTTCGACAGAGAGTTATTTTCTTTGGAGTAAGGGCCAGAGGGAAATTAACATCCAATAATAGCAAGTGTTAGAGCCATAGAAACATAGCGTGCCCGTGTCATTCCTATGTTTTTGGTTTGGCCATAAAATAAAGTTTTATTATGGCTAAACTCCAATGCCAACTAGTTTCCTTAGCTCCAGGACAAACATAACCACCAGACCCAAAACCAGCCACTAACTTTTTTTAAAAGGGAACAATCCAAATTTCAAAACAATATAATTCAATAGTCTATAACTTACCTACTAAACTAACTAAATGTTTGACATCACAAAAGTTGCATTGAATGGATGATTAACAAATTTATTGACTCTACAGGCAAGATATATTTCCATGGCTCTTAGTTGGCATCCTCTAGTTATTATAAAATAGTATATTATTTTCAGAGTGTCATTGATTGTTTTGACTCACCTTCGGGTTGGATCCGAAGAGGAAGACCGTTTTGAAGTACAAACAACAAAACCTGGGACTTTGAACATGATACAATTTCATGGAAATTGATGGTAATATGCAATGTTGCTGATTTAGAGACTTTGTCGCTGGACCAAGTGACTTTTACTGGTCCGAAACGACTAATTTTCATTTTCAGTGACTAATCTGGTCACTGGTGACTGGCGACTTTCCTTAATTTTCTGTCAAGTTCATGTTCGTTATTTTAAATTTCAATGCTGTAGAATTTTGATTATTAAACTACTGTTCTGCCAGAACAAATAACTCATTGCTTCGGGTCTACAGAAGAACTCTTAAGTTCAGATTAATGTATGCATTTTTGGTTTGGAGACAAATCTGATGACTTAATTTTTCTTTTGGTGGCAATCTAGCGACTTTCTGGTACTATCTAGCTACAACACTTATATGGTCGTTGGTAACACTGGTAATATGTAATATATTACTTCTTAATGCAAAGCTTTAACATTTCAAAGATATGGTAACCCAATACAAAATGATATCCTTGAGACCTCGCTTCATTAAATGAGCTTCATTTTCACATTTAATTTGACTAAAAATAAATTATGAAACTATTTTTTTTAAACTGGCAACACATCAATAAACAATCGGATTGTTTATAAAATGACAAAATACATCATTTCCTTATTTAAAATTGGATATTACTAAGATTAGCTTATACATTTATTATAAAACTCTATTATCAATATTTTCTTTAAAATGAACTTTTTGATTTTTATTTTATAATAGTCTCTTGTAACTTATATGTATATATACATTTAACGCTAATGTACTATGGATGGGAAAGTAAATTTAATGGAAGTTTATCCACACTTATGTAGAGAAACATGTGAAACCATTTAGTAAAAAACACTCAGTACACCCGACCAGGATTCAAACCTTCATCTCACAATCATTGACAGTCCAATCTATTGCTAGAGTGACACTATGGACCATTCGAGCACTGAGCAAGGTTCCTGTAGCAATTAAATATATCTATGATAAGTGGAATCATCACTCAACCAAAGGTTCTATCTTGCCTTTTTAAGTATTGTTTTGGTTTTGATTTTGATTTTACACATTTAATACCTAAGGACCAACAATCACAGCTCTAGCCATTAATTTACACTGTGGATAAAGGAAACACCTTACAGTAGTATACTTTCAGATATTTTCTGTCAAACCCGAGACTCCTAGATTAGTAAGCAAATATTTATTACATGAACTCATGCGTTGGGCAGTTTATTGTGAAATATTATCTTCTACTTTCACTCATTTATATTTAAATCAATATTTTGTTTGGGTTATTTGCCAGTCACATATAAAATTCAGATATTTGTTTAAAATTGTGTAATGGGTGACACTGAGCATGGAACTATCTAAAGTGTTTGTGCAGTCCTAAGGACACCACTACTGGTTTGAACATTTAATCCCAACATCAACCCTCAAATGACTTATGAGTATGAGCCCTAAGAATTGTTGACCAACAATTTATTCTTGGAGATGAAACAATCTCCTCGGTCTCAAATATAAAGAATCAACACGATTTAGATGTCTGACCTGACTGGACTTGACTTGCATTTATCATTGTATAAGATGGTGGTCAAATTTTGTAAAGGTTGAAAGTACTCTTAATCATAAACTTAACTTTCATAGCTATCTTTATCACAATAGTAAGGAAACTGCGGCCATTTGTGTTACTATCTAGCTGGTTCTGACCCTCGATGCAGATTTTCTCTTCTAAGTCATTCATCAAACGGGTCATAAACTTTGTATGTAGCAGTCTACCTCGTACTGATATCTTTGGTAAAAATGTGTTCACATGAATTGTATGACAGGAATATAATGTCACAAGTGTATTATTATTAGCACCGCGTCTTACTACCCATTCGGGTTATACGCACTTACGCTAATGTGTAATGGTAGGGTGATTGTGAGATGAAATGGAGGACCTACAGTTTAACGTGGGATCCGAACCACGGTGGAGGCCTGGCATTCCCCACATTCACAAGATGTCTTGTCAGAGGTGAAGGAAGTGTTTGGTAATCAGATAAATCTGTGCCGGGACTGAGGATTGAACCCCGGCCGCCAGCATAGAAGTCTGACACCTTACCCCTAAACCGCCAGGTCACCGTCACAAGTGTAAAAAACTTAATTAACGATCTTTGAAAATGCAAGTTTTTATTTGAAAAATGCTTTATTATACAAGCACTGAAAGAGTGAACACTCAATACAGCAGTTTGATGGCTACCCTTACGTTCTGTATCTACATAAAATATTGTTGAAATACAAAAATTATAAATTACTCTAATCTGATGGGTTTTTTATACCTGAAAGTATGGTTTTAAGATGATTGAATAGTTCATGTTGTTCGTACTAATGCCATTTTGCGGTGTTTTGTTCTGATCACAAGTTACCATATTTATCCAGTAGTTAAAATTATTTGGTAAATAGGTACTCACATTTGTATACTCTTATTTCAAAGCATGCTAGTTGCTCTACAAATATTTTTACTTTTATGAAACCATTTAAATATTTGAATTTTGACATATTATATACATTAGCCAATTAGGTCCATGTGTAGGACATTTTATCTTGGTTGGACTGATGAAAATAATTCACTACCATATTTTGTTTCAATAAGATTTAATTTGCTGAAGCGCTGTAACACAATTTAAAATTAGTTTGTATTTGAATGACTCAGCATTAATGCAGCAAAAGTGACCAGAAGAGTGAATGTCTACTCTCGCACCTACCTTGTTTTTTCAACTTTTTATGCGTCTTAACTGATTTTAATATGATAATCAAATGGCCGGCCTTTGCTTTCTGTCTGTTTCCTGTTATATGTTTATCACTGCTCAGTATGTTTTTGATCAAACTTGAACAATTATGCTTTGAAGATTGATGCATAATATTAGCAATATTATATACCCCTTTTGACAGCTTGTGCCTCGATTTTATCTTTCTTTTTTTTATCAAACACGATTTGAAAAGAAACAGCTAGGTTTTGGAGAGTGCTGCATAGCATCAACAAAATAGTATTCCCCTTTTGTTTGCAGAATATGATTCTCAGCTTTAGTGTGTCTCAACTTCAAGCACTGCTAGACTATGCTGGCCGTAACAAATCAGGAAGAAAAACAGAGTTGCAGTCAAGAGCAGTTGATTTATTGAAACTACACTCCACCCCTGTTAATATGAAGATAAAGGCTTTGTACAAATCATTTTCGTAAGTGCACGAAGCTCCACTCATTATCTGCCTGAGGATAAAGACTTAAAATGTCATTTCAAGAAGTGGGAGTAAATTTTGAATATTTTAACTTATATAGATATCAAACTACATATATAAATTATATTATGATGGCTAGAATGTTTCTTGAGGATAAGAGGAAAATACTACAGCATTTTTTAAGTATTTGGTAAGATATTCTATACTCATAGTATGTTAATTATTTCATCTTTGTTATGTGGGATATTTTTGTAAATCTTGTTCATACAAACAAATTAGAAAAAAAAAATCTTACGTTGGTTGCTGATCCGTTTTAGCCGAGTATTTTTGATGTAGGGTGAAGTAAGATATTTTCAGAGAATAGTTATGGCTTTGATAGTTTTTAGGGAGCTTATAAATGACTTTTTATTGCACAATATGTTTGAAACTTACTTGACTGTTCTAAGCTACAAACAAAAACTCTTCAGAGTTTATAAAGTTTTAATGTTTCCTGTTTTGTTTTAGTTATCACGCTGTTCACATTCAAGGTAAGTCAGTTATTTCTCTATTCTTTTGTATTACTTGATATGCTCGGTTAATTTTTATATTATTTAAATGGTAATATTGGTTTGCAAAGAGCTAGTGAATACTTTGGTTTGAGCAGATGTTTATTAGCATCTTAACATGGTAAAAAATGGTAAAAATAGTTAGTGCTCTACCAAGGTTTATTTGTTATGTACCAAAAAAAGTATATTCAAACAAATATATTTCCAGTAATAGCTATAAAAACTTGGTACTTTTTTATTTATTTTGCCTATCACAAAATTACCTATTCTTACCATGAGATTACTTTCACTGCTTTTATTCCAGGTAAAAAAAAAATGGAAAATGATATACAGAAGTGTTGAAAGTATTGAAAAACTGCTAAACTAATTAAAAAAAAGAAAGTATCACTATACCAAGCTTTGGAAGAAATAAAGGTTCCACGAGTTCATTTATAGAGTTTCATGTTGGAAGAAATCTGGCATTAATCAAGATTAAGCAGACCTTCCGAAACTGGGAAGACAATTTACTCTGATAGCAGACCTTGAAGTAAAATTGCACAGTCATATAATAAGAATGTACCAATTAGGATTTGGTTCAACTTTGTCCACAGTAAGGAAAACAGCCCCAAAGGTGTTGGATGAGAAAACTGTTTGAGTGGAGGCAAACCAGGAGATGATTGGTGATTTATATTTAAAACTGTATACACTTGTGAAGAACTTAGGAATTGAGGATACGCCTGATTGGTTGTGAAACTGTGATGAAACAGATCTTTTGTATTTTGCAAAGCTAAATAATATATACACAGAAGTTGTTCTTTGAAACTATTTTATGAAACAGAACTGTCCTCTAAATGCTACGCTTAAGTTATCTCCGACAGGGTGGATGAACATTATCTTGTTCTTAAATCAGTTTACAGTTTTTATCGAATCTACTCCTCCTGCTTGTCTTGTTATTCTAATAACGGCGGCACACTCATCACACATTGATCTTTTTTCTGGCAAAATCAAATTAGGTTTTCTTTGCACATGATACACATGTTGCGGCCAATAGATGTGTTGGTTTGTATATTACTGAATTCCTTTAGTCAAAAAATACTCGTTCTGATTATCTTTAGGACATTCCACATTGTTCTGATGATCTTTAGGACATTCCACATTGTTCTGATGATCTTTAGGACATTCCACATTGTTCTGATGATCTTTAGGACATTCCACATGGTTTTGATGAGCTTCAGGACATTACACATAAATTTCAAAAATGACTAAAAGTAGGTTGATATATTGGAACTATGGTATATGCCGTATCGCATATGGAGGAAATTAATGCAAAACTTAACATGTCTAAATGGGTGTTATGCTTCTATTGCTTATTATCATGTTTTTGTCAGCCCTCAGATTCTTGAGGAACAACAATAATTATGAGGCATTTCATAAAAAGTGGAACCACCTGTGTCATTGCTCAACCATGCAGTAATTAGTTAAAATCATTGTTTGTTTAATAGAATTTAAAATGTGTATATTTAATTTTTAACAAATTAACATTTTTGTAAAATAATTATACTATTTCTCTATTCACAAAATTACCTTAGGCTACTAATGAGAGCCATAATTCCTTATCTTGAAACTGTCTGTTGAATTTTCAAACAAACATTTAAGTTTCCTGCATCAAATAAAAAATACAAAAAAAAACGTTTTCCGTGTATATTTGGCTGTAGTAGTACCCTAAGAAAACAATAATGTAAATGTATCATTGTAACAAGAGTCAATAAAAATAATAAAATAACCGGCTCATGTTTGATTATTACTAACGCTAAAGCTCTTTTATGTTATTTCTATGTAAACCTCCCATCTATGTTTATTTTGTGGTTAGTACAATTATTGCTGCATTATTATGTACCTGTTTTAAATAAAAGGGAAGGTAGGGAGAATAAAATGTGTTATGCAGGCAGCTGCTTAACCAATTTATTGAGAAAGTTCTTTCAAGTTTGAGACTAAATTGTTCATTTATCTGTTGTAGCCTATGATTATTCTAAAACTATATTAATTGAAGGTATTTATTCTTCAAAAGTAATTAAACAATATTTTGTTATAACTAATCACAAACTGAAGTCTAAAATTCTTCAATATTCCCATTGAATTGTTGTAAGACCTGAGGTTAATTTGATGTTAAGACAATTCTGCAGACTAATGTGTAAAATACATTAAAAAGTATTCAATCTTTCTATCCATAGCTATGAAATTAACAAATATTTAGAGGTGGTATGAATATCGTATTAACTTTACACACACCAATAGTAAAATAATTAATAGGGTAGTTAACAATATTTTCACCTACCTTGAGGGGGTGGCCAGACTGGGCTAGCGAGCAATCAGCTAAAAAAATAAAATAGAACACATTGATTGTAATTAGAGGTGGCCAGACTGGAGCAAGCGCGCTTGAACCAGAACAGTTTAGTTTACAGGCGCTGACAATATTATTGCATAAAATATAATCATAGAATTCAATGTAGAAAAGAGTTGAAGTTTGGAATTTAATATAAATTTCAAGGATCTACTAGATACGTACCTTAGATTGAGCAAAAAGTTGATTGAAATTTGGAGATTTACTATATTCGTCATAATACAGATTAAGAACACATTAAATTAATACATTTCACACACATATATATATATACAAACACATTAAAATAATATAATTTAAACTTAACAGTTTAAGTCAATTGTGAAGATTGATGTAGAACAGATAAATTGTATAAGAGTTAAAATAGTAGAACTTTATGAATAAACAGTAATTAAATGATGTAAAGTTTTAGGTTAATCTGATTGAAAATAACTTGAATTCTATTCTTATCTGATTTAATACCCTTGTTCCTTTTTCTTAAAAAGCTGGTGCATTCCAGTCAAGGTTCAAGACATGTTTCGGTGTATTACGTTGACGCAATCATCAGGACTAAGGAATGAAACCAAAAATAAGTTATGGTGCAATCCAATGTGAAATATTCAGACAGTGTATAGATCTTACAACGTTAAATTAGGAAACAAATATAGATAATGAAATAGCATATTTACCAGTTAACGACTCATAATTTGAGTCCTTCAGCTGTGAAGAACAAAACTGAACTTATTGAATGTACTAAACAATTGTGTATATATAAACTGGGTTCTAATGTTCTAGAAAGAAATTAAGAAGTCAAGGATATTGAAATTAAACATTAGGTTATGTGAGATTAAGCATGTCTAAGCAATGAAACTAATAGATATATATAATAAAGAATTCAATCATATACAGAATTAAATTGTAAAGGGAAAGAAAGAGAAATTATAAATAAGGAATGGGGGAAAGTTTTAATCTTCTCGATACTGGCCCAAACAGGTCACTTACTACTATGGAAGGATGGGCATGGAGCATATAGGATTATGTTTCATTCTAGTGTGTTAGGGAAGGTTCCTAAGAGTATTAATAATTATTTGATTTTCAAAGTTAGTTTGTTTGTTGAGGACATTTTTGTTATTGAGTATAGCTGTTTGAATAAATATATTTTCAGCACTGTTCATGGTTGTGCCTTTAGGAGATTTATATAGTAGCTTCATGCATTTTTCCATATTATTGTATGTTTGTTCATTTATTGAGTGATAGGAAAACTTCTCACTTTGAGATGATATTTGACATTTTTATTATTATCGATAGGTTTAGCACACTTGCTACTAATGGCCTAATTTAATTGCAGAAGAAACTGGACCACATCAAAAAGATAATGTTTTATTGATGAGTAAAGGGTTTAATGATGGTAATTTTAAGATTGAAATAGGAAATAGTAATCAGGGTAAATGGCAAGTTGTGAACAACCCTACTCCTCTACTCAAAACCTTGTAACCAGACGTTCTTAAAGGGGATGTTGCACACTGTGACTTTAAACCAGAAGAATATAAATTATAAAACAATTAGCCTGGAGGAAGCCTTCATTATCACAGTCAAGCAGCATCACAAAAAGGAACCGAAATATGTAAAATTGATAAAGATGGCAAGTTTTATGCCATTACATGAACAGCTGAGCAAAATAATTACACCATATATGTAATGTGAAGACATAACTAGCCTTACATCATCTTCCCGATGCTTTTGGCTCAGCCAAAACGTGTTAGACTTGAATCACCACCGTGCAGACAAATGATATGATCTTAAAGTTGCTTAGCCACTGCTTGCAATTACTTGCCACACTGTCAAACTACTTGCTAACTTTGGCCATTGCATGAATCCAAGTCCACTGGATATGCTAATATTATACATTTCAATGAGTCCAATCCACAGACACAAGAAAGCTGGGGATCATTTGGTATTAAACTGGTCCTTGTTCTCAAACAGTTGAGCATCCCATAGTGGAGTGAGAGAGAGAGAGAGAGTCGAGTTGAGTCGGGGCTCTTGAACTTGGCTACTGGAGGTATACTTTCTCTGTGTTGGTGTTCAGAATCAGTGGGTGTGTCAAAGGATGAGAGGAAAAGATTTAAAAAGAACACGAAGGAAATAAACAAGAAAAATCAGGATGTTCAGCAACTTTGAAAACAGAGGATTTGCATTTTCAGGGAAAAGTCACAGAATTTTATCAATTTTCTGGAGTATTTACTCAACACAGTTGCCCCTGTTGGGTATACTAATCTCAATTCTAAAAGTCAACATATGATTTTCAAGTTCTCTTTCCACCCCTCTCCTGCGTGTCTCTAGCCATAGTTGAGTCATGGCTATGTGCATATGTGAGAATTATATCTAGAAAGAATAAACTTTAAAAATAATGTTTCCCACAATAATTTTAAACCATACTTATATGAGGGGAACTCACTGTTATCTAACTTAGATCACATTACCCAACAGTCTATCACTTTAGGCTTAAATTCTCTAATCCCTTAGGAATGTGTATGTGTCCAAGAATTTTAAGTGGTGATCTTAATATAATGAGGTTTTCATAATACACTTAATATTTGTATAATTATATGGTAGCAGAAAAAACATATTGGCTCTGGAAAACCTGGAAAAGTCAAGGAATCTTAAAATATAGCTTGGATGGACACCCTAACAATCCCCTTTAAATAAATTATGAGGCTATTAAACTTTTCACAAAAGCTGTCAGGCCGAAGCCCCTTATCCCTAGCTTCCCTTGTAAGAGCAATCTGAACACTGAAGGTGTAACCTGTCGTATAACAGTTCTCTCTCAAAGCTTGTAGAAGTTTCTCAGGAATACAGGAATAAGGCTAGTCTTACGTGCCTTCATTTTGTAACTATAGTTAATACTTCCTCAATCACTTGGTGGGGCATATTCTGTCATATAGCAATAGTTTATATAATATTATAATCCTTTCACTCTAATATATGGTTATATAAGGATTATTTTGTGAAAAACTGCTGGTAGAAATAAAATAATTATAAAATACAATTTTACTACCAAATTATTGATAGTTTATTTTTTTTAACTATTATTTGACTCAACTATGAAATCACATTGGCATAGATACCTTATGGCTACCCAAATGTTTTCATACCACTTTAATTGTAATATCGATTTCTGCTCTGCCTGATGTATGTACCCCTTTCTCTTGGTACATTTCCCGATACCCCAAATTACCAATGCGTCACTGGTCAACACGCCCTAATTCTTATTTTAC
>CABFVX010004601.1:41924-62900 GCA_902151425.1 Timema shepardi | reverse complement strand
CTGGACCCATGGGACTTTTCATCGAGTCTCTTGAGGAAGGTCCAGGAGTCTCCAAGGAGTAACCGTGGCCACCTGGTCATGGAGCAGATCATCCTCTACCTGGTCTCTAATGGTAGTACACCTGAATAGAGGACCACCCGTGCTGAAGGAGCTCACGGTCGCACTCTGGAACGCCAATGGAGTCGTGGGCAAGAAGGTTGAACTTTAAAGTTTCCTGGCAAAGCATCGTGTCAATGTAATTCTGTTGGGAGAAACCCACTTGCGCTCCGCAATGAGGTTCTCGTTAGCAGAGTTTATCTGCCATCGTAGTGACCGAGCGGGGGAAGTGGGAAGAAGCGGGACGGTGGTCCTGGTGCGGAGGGGTCTTGACCATCAAGTCATCTCACTTTCTCCCCTCCAACACATGGAAGCATCAGCTATCCAACTGGTGACCTCGACCGGCCCAGTGCGTCTCATTTCCGTCTACTTCCCTCCCTACCACCGGTTCGACTGGGCTATGAGGGCTGACATGGAGGTGCTGCTTCGTGGTACCACGCCTGTTTTAATCGGTGGTGACTTCAACGCTAAGCACTCTTCATGGGGCTCTAGGATTATGTGCTCTCGCGGTGGATTACTCAGCGACGTCATAGATCTACAAGGCCTGGTGGCTTCCGGCCCTCCAACCCCTACCCACTTCCCTCTTAATCCTGTTGGTTTCCCGGAAGTCCTAGACTTCGTTGTCTCCAGAGGAATCAGAAGATGGTTGTTATTGCTGAAGTCTCTAACTGAGATAGACTCGAATCACAACCCCGTTCTTGTGAACATGGAGTGCGGGGTGTCCTTCATAGACCCCCAAAAACCTGACCTAAAGCGCACTGACTAGGTCAGGTTTACGAATGTGTTGAGAGAGAGGTTGGGACCCACTCCTACCTTTCGAACAGCAGCAGAAATCGATCGTGGTGTGGAGCTCATAGCTTCCGACATCAATGGGTCGCTCGAAGCTTTGACGCCTAGGCACCATCCTAAGAGGGCGCCACAGGATTGTTTGCCCGATTCTATCCTCAGGCACGTCTAGGAGAAAAATCGGCTGGGGAAGGCTTGGAAAATCTCGAGGGACCCTGTAGACAAGGCCAACTGGATCCGCAAAGTCCATGAGGTTCGGGAGATGTTCCGAGAATACCGGAACAGTGTTTGGGGGGACAAGATTGAGAGCCTGTGCGTGTAGGACATGTTACTGTGGCAAATGACGAGGAAATTGATGTGGGTCCCCGTACCAAGGCCGCCTATTGTGGGTCGCAACGGGGTGGCAAACTCCAACCAGGAGAAGGCCGATGCTCTTGCTGAGCACTTAGAGGTGCAATTTGTACCGACTAACAACCCGTCAGGCCCAGTGCACGTTGCGCACTTGGCTCAGGTCATCGGTGTGGTCTCGTACAGACTTTTGGATGAACCTGGACCCACGGAGGTGACAGAAGTGTCGCGGGCGATAGCCGCTCTAAGAACAAACAAGGCCCCCAGACCCGACGGAATAAGTAACGTGGTCCTCAGAAAGCTGCCCTTGGAGGTGATTAATTTCCTCGTGGAGTTATTCAATGCCGTCATGTTCCTGAGTCACTTCCCCGAACTCTGGAAGAACGCCAACGCCCTCTTCTTTCATAAACTGGGTAAGAACCCGGCACTAGCTTCGTCCTACCGACCGATCAGTTTGCTCAACTGTCTGGGCAAGTTGTTCGAGATACTACTATTGACGAGACTGACCCGACATGCTCGCGAGGCGATCATCTTGGTGGACGAGCAGTTAGGCTTTCGGGCGGGACACGCTACGTCTCATCAACTTTTCCGACTCGTGGAGGGGGTCACGAGGATCTTCAACATCAACAGGCTGACTGGTGCTGTCTTTCTCGACGTGGCAAAGGCCTTTGACCGTGTTTGGCACGAAGGTCTCCTTTTCAAACTCCTCTCCCTTAACCTGCCCTTTCAACCTAGCTAAGGTTGTTCAATCTTATCTTTCCCACTGCACATTCTCCACTACCTTTGGGAACGCCACCTTCCAAATCAGAAGCATCCGGGCTGGATTGCCACAGGGTTCCATGGTGGGCCCGGCGCTCTTCAGTATCTATGTGAACGACATTTCAAAATCCCCAGACACAAAGTTGGCTCTGTATGCGGACGACACGGCTCTAGTATCGGAGTCGTGGTGAGGGCAGCCGGTGAAGAGGCGACTCCAGACGCACCTGACGCAGTTGGAGGGGTGGCTGACCACCTGGAGATCAAGTATTAACGTGGAGAAGAGCACTTCAGTGATTTTCAAATGGATAAGAAAGTACTACATCTCAGCCCCACTCCGGTTGTTCGGAGAACAGGTCAGATGGGCGGACAGTGTTAAGTAACTGGGACTCACGCTGGATACCAAACTGGCCTGGAGACGACACTGTAACGAGAGACTCAACAAGGTGAGGCAAAGGCTGGGAGTCCTAGGCCCACTCCTTAACAGGTGTAGCAACCTGTCCAAAAGGAACGGTCTGACGCTGCACAAGCAGTTGCTCAAACCGATCCTCGACTATCCGTGTCCCGCTTGGAGCCACCTGGCGGACACCTATATGAAGAAGATGCAGGCGTTCCATAGCGTGGGTCTGAGGATCAAATTGGGCGAACCTTGGTATGTCCAGAATGAGACTTTGCATCGCGACCTGGATATGCTAACCTTCAAGGACCACTTCCGGGGACTGGCACAGTCTTTCTACGCCAGACATCCCGGTGCCATCAATCCTCTTGTCCAGGGGCTTGGGAACAACGTCATCGACCCTGGTGGGTGCCATCGACGTCCCAAAGCCCTGCTCGGTTAAGCGAGATGTGACAACAATGGTTTGGGAGGCTCTCGCACAGCCCCCCATAGAGTAGTGTCTCCACATGCAACTCTTTCCCAAAACTCTTTCCCCTCCCCCATATTACTAATAATATGTATTCCCTGTTTCTTTCTTCCAGAACTTCACGAAACGCGACAACCCGTTTTTAATTTTTAAGAACCACACGGTATGACCAATTGATCGGTACGTATTGGAACTTGCTCTCATGCTCCCCTTCAGGGAGCATCAGAGCATGCCATTCGACTATGACTATGACTATGAACTATTTTACCGATTGGGCTAAAACTTGGTATCTAGGGGTTTCATAGTATCACCCCAAGGAATTTTTGGAATTGGATATCCAAACCTAAAATTAAGGTTAGTTTCCTTAAGGGTGGAAAGAGAAAAAATATCTATTTTAACAAAATCGGCTTTAACGATTTTGATTAAAATTCATTTATAAGCTATTATCAATATTACTAACCAAATGGCTACCCTAAATTTTTCGTTAAAATTACTTTAAGAGTTCCGGTCTGATGCGTAAATTCTAATTTTTAATTTTATCTCCGTAAGTCTTTGAGATATGAAATTATTTATCATTGAATACATGTAGGTCTGAAAGGAGAATTCTTTATTTATTTTCTAGATCTCCATCTTTTTGGGTTAATATTTTTATGCATACTAATAAAAGTACCAATAAAGAAATAAATGAAATTCTGAAATGTAAAATAAGAGCTTATAAGAATTATAGATAATAGCATGAAAGAAACCCAAGAAATTTCTCCTTTCAAAAATAAAACCATACATTACTATTACGGATAATTTCATACCCGGTTACAAGCAGAGGATTTTAAATATGTTCCATTTTATATTAATACCCTATTGAATCAAAAAGTTATTATGAAATGAGTAGTTGTAGTCCTTAATTTATGGTTTTACAACCTCTTCCAATACAAAATATAGTTTTACAAATTTAAAGTTAACTTTTTTATATACGTCCATTTTTATTAAATTTTGTCGAGTCAGTTGATTAAAATGTATCTATTGTGACATTGAATTATTTTAGTTATTAAAACATTGCTTGGGTGATGTTTGAGAATAAATAGTAGACATTGAGCACTTGAACCACTTAGCTCCCTCCCTGATATTAGAAATAGAGGAGAAAATACGTGGGTGTGAGTAGTCATCATTCTTGTTCGTTTAAACCCATCAAAAATAGTTTTGTTTAATCAGAAATGCCCTTGAGCCTCACCATCATGTACAAACCTTCGTTTGCACAGATTGAATGGATACAATAATCTATAGCTATTTCCTGAATCTCACTTTGAGCTGGTTTTTTTTTCTTCACATTTTGCACACTTTTTTAACAGATTGTCAGAAAACCGTGGGCAAGAGAACCAAACTTTTGTGTAATCGTTATAGCTTCGATGATATCAGTGTACCTTTCTTTGTTAAAAATCATAGCAATTCTTATTTATTTTATTTTTTCATCGCTGTGAATCCATTTAAGTCTTCCTTTATACACATACTTTATTAATACCACCCAAAGTAAACATGTTTAATAGAGGTGTTTTCTTTTAAATAAGTAGGTAGTTAATTTGAGCTTTAACTTTAGAGTCTAGTTGGGAAATGCGTGGTCGTTTTCAACTTCATCTTATCAGGTAATTTAAATAAGAGGAAAAATATAATGTTAGCCTATGATAAAAATAGGACCGATTCATATAGATAAATTTGATTCACGGAAACTAAGTGCATTTAAAGAATATGATTTAAAATTTCTTGGTTGTTGACTATTTCCTATATTTTTTTCTCCTTATGTAAAATCTAAAAATAAAAAGATCTGGGAACTTTAAACCTTCTTTTCCTGAACTAATGTTTTTCCTTGAGTCAGAAATGTAATTTCTACAATAAAAATAGTAGTGACTCGCAATATTGTATGCTACCAAGTTTTTCCGAATATAAAATACAACTATTGGTTTTACTAACATGATAATTAGTGACGGCCCCAACAATAGTGGGTGCGATGATGCCGGTGACTCCTGTAATGGTCCCGGAGATCCCAGACATGGTACCAGCAAAGTTAACCCCTAGGTCCAAAACGCCCAACTTGCTGCCACCAAAATAGCAGCCATTGAAGAGCAGCGTTATGGTGAACAGAATGATAATACTGACTGAGTCACATCCGAGCTGTGTGATGATGATCAGAGAGACAGCTGGCCCTAATGCGGCTGCAATCAATCAAACACCATCATCAATATGACACACTGTAGCCTCCTCAACCATCATATTGAAACCATTATTGTTATAATTAACTAACACTTATCACCAAGAAGTCAATGAAACTATATTATAGTAACCCACTTCGGTGAACACATAGTATAAGGGACTACTCTCGCAGTGGACTAGATTATCAATGACGGCAAGATTAAGGTTCGAATCTTAGTAGGGTGGTTTTTACTGAATGCTTTCTCTCCACTCAAATGCTGATGTGAATTATATAAATATAACCTTCCAAATCATTAAAAACATTATCGTAATTAATTCATAAGGGTGTAACCCCAACGGGTAGTAAGACTTGATGTTAAAAAACTAAATATATGATTTAGTATATTCTATGTGATGAACCTGTGAAATACAGTTTGAGTTTAACAAGTGCTGATTCATTTAACAGACAGGTTTGATAATATATTGTTTTTGAGTTTACTCACCTATCCCATTGAAGATCCTATAAGCTGTAATGTGACTGACGTATCCCTTGTGCCTGAGCCATTGGGAGATTATTCCGCTCGAAACATTGCTCAACCAACTAGCAAGATAGGGTAGAGCTGTAATGTAGCTGGCCTGAACAAAACAAGCACACAACTAAGATTTATTGGCATTAGCTTTTAGAGAATGACTGATTATTATAGTTTTTAGGATAGTTTCTAATTAATATTTTAGATAGTATTAATACCAATTAATTACTATTTCTTCAGCTGCTACGTACACATTTAAAAAAGTTAAACTGTTCTCCCGCAATCAAATGAACACTCCGGTTGAACAATTGGCGTTATACTGGATTTAGTGTGGATAGTAACACCACCATCAATGTCTTCAAAGCGCCTGGGGAGATATCAACTCACGTCGACAACTTTTGGTGTACGTGGAAGCCTGGTCGTGCGTGGAGTCTCCCTAGGGATTGCGCGAAACAATCTCAATGTAAGCTCTAGGATGGTAAGATATTGTGTGTAAGATATTCTTTAGGCAAGTTATATTGTGTGTAAGATAGTCTTTAGGTACGGTATATTGTGTAAAATAGTCTTTAGGTATACTTTTGAAAGGGTCGGCTCTAGGACGTTAAGATATTGTGTGGATTTTGATCCAAGACCCGCAAATTCAGACGAATAAGGGAAGGTTGTGACTTATACCTGAATAAGCTTTGAGGGGGAGTAGGAAAAAGTCAGTCTGAGTACTACCTACCAGTGGCGGCTCGTAGCTAAAATTAATGGAGATGCTGCTTCAGAATTTTTTAGCCTTTGTTTTAAAATTGTGTAAAAAGAAAAAAACATGTATAAAGAGAAAATTAATTCAGGAACTTGATAAAATCTTAACAAAAAAATCCTTTACTTACTTTAACTTAAATTGTTACAGTTCAAGCTTGATCTATTCATTTAAAAATGAAATCCATTCTTCTTGTTTTAATTTGTGCAAAAAGTTCAATAATTTTATCCTTGATCTCTGGATGACAATTGAGGGAATTGTTCTCAATTGAAAGTACTGCAAGCGCATTTAGTATTTCCGAATTCATAGTGCTTCTTAAGAAAGTTTTTAGTCTTTTCAATGTTGAAAAGCAGCGCTCTGCCTCTGATGTAGTCATATGAAATGTCAAGAGGATTTTTATCAGTTTGGTAATTTAACTAAAAACATCATCTAGATTATTTTCCAAGACATATTTCAGCAGCTCAATTAATTTGCTATAATCATGAATATTAGTCCTACAGTAAAATACTTTTTGTTCACTTTGAAGCTTTTCTTTATCAATCATGGGATAAGCTTCAGTGGTCAGTACTATCTCTTTTGTGGGATGTTCGATCCTAACTCTAGTGAAGCAATTCTTGTTGAACAATTTAGTAGCTACTAAATGTTTAGTGGAAGAATATCTGTCCATTATATCAACACATATATAGTCACACCCTTCCTTAGTTACAGTCACAGAACTTATTTCTTGGGGATGCAAGGCCATGGCTAGAATTTTCTGTTAAATAAACGAACAGAAAAAAAAAAACGAATCAAATAGAATAGCTGGAAGCAGAATAATAATTTAACTCTAAACTCTTCTACACTTTATCACATTCAAGAATATAGTACACGGTTTTTAATCACAGCACACGCCAAGTAAAACAAAAAACTTCCTTCCACCATCACGACAGAGCAACAGTGCTCTCTCCACCTGGCAGTCCCACCTTCCTCCCCACTCCCCTCCTATGTGCGCATGCGCACAACAGTCAAACACCACGTCGCTGGCACTGTAAAGAGCACATTTCCATACATAGATTTTTGTATCATTTTTATAAACTGGGGGATGGCTACTGAAGTACTGACATTAAGCTTAAGGAAAATATATTTTACTACAAAAATGAATAAGAATTAAAGATAAAAGGATTCATTATATTAAATGTTATCGATAATATCAAGTGAAAATAGGGGGTGCTGCGGTTCTGCAGTGCCTAAACACGAGACACCACTGCTACCTGTCATAGGAGAGGGAATTCTACCACCAATCTCCTCATCAGTGATATTTCGGTATTGCGGGAGTGACGTTATAAACCTTTAGATCAGCGAAGCAGCTAACTATGATGATTTGTTGTATCTTATATATTATGTGATTTTTTTAAAAGTATGTAAAACTAATCTTTAGTCGTAGAATTTTTAGGTTATTCTCTAGTGCAAGATTGTGGAAGGTTAAATTTTGAGTGGTTTATAAATATTTGCCAGGAGGGAACCTTCCATCGCCTCACTAGGATTCTGATCTAGGTATTTACAGTTTATTGAAATTAAACACTCATACTATCTTGTGTAGTCTTCTCTGCACCTTTTGGAATCGAGGCCTCTATAAGTAAGTATTCTGTCGGGCTATTTATTTGCGCATGCGTCATGCGTGAGACGTGGTTGTCTAGCTGCTGTGACAGTGTTGACAGAGAATTAGTGCAAGGATTATAATCCGTGTGTTGACCGTCTATGAGCCCTCCCAGCAGCTCTGGCACCAGGAGCCCAACCCTAGTACCCTCTTCCATCACCATTGGATGCTGTATTGAAGGTATTGGCGATAAGAAGCAAAGCGACAAGTCTAATAATGGATCGTACTTATAAACTTTATCTTAATTTTTTATGCGATCACTTTCGATCGAGACAATAAAAAGTTGTGATCATATTTACTAAAAGATCCTTCTTATGAAAGTTCAGCGTGGCCTGGTTCATGACTCAATTGGGGTTTAGCCCTCGGCAAGGTATTATATTAAATAGTGCAGCTATCGTTCTATGGGTGCGTGTTATCTCTTCAGCAGACAGAGGAGGGGATGTTTTGAATCAAATGTACCCGCAAAAGATTAATATGAATCGTATCCATTCACTTGTCAAGTACATTTTTGTTTGTGTATGCACTGAACACGATTAATAACTTTGTGCTCAGCCACCGCTTGGGCTTTCCCGTTCCCTTACAGGGCTCTTAGACTTGCAGAATCAGTGCAAGGTACCTGCACAGTGCATGCCCATCAGTTATGGAACCCCTCCCGTCTGTTGTCCAGGAGACTGTCTTCAAGATATTGATGATGGAATCATGCCGACCCATCTGGTGACAGATAGTAGCTATACACTTACCTGTGTCTGCAGAATATGACACTATCCTGGAGACACTTCTAGTTTCACACCAAACTAGATGAGCTTATCATTTAATTCGTACGTCTAATGATGAGGTTAGTGACAAAAACATTATAGGACCTATTTCGCGCCAGTTAACTATCAACAGTGTTGTTGCTCTATCTTGGGGGTGAGGGGGGTATATTCTTGTATTTAATTGCATTCAAACACACACGTATACACATGCATGGATGGGAATTGTAAATGCATTCCAATGCATATACAAGCTTCGTAAAAGAGTGGAGGGGGAAAGTGTCTGCGCCTACCAAGTGATGCAGCATACCTGACTTCTTTCTACTATTGGCCAGCTCAAGATGTATCTTGTTTATTACTCAAAGCTATTTTATGATTTCAAATATAAGAAACGCTCACCAAATTGAATTTTCAAACTTACATATGATACTCGTTTCAAAACGAACTTTATACGTACGCTTTCCGTATCGAAATGTAGAATGTTTTTGAGGTATGTAGGCAACTCTGTAGTAAGGATGAACACAATCCATGTAATTCCAATGTCCATTATAATTTGGGCGCAAAATGGCACATTGAAGATGATCCCAATCCATGGAACCGGTTTTTTCGCCTAAAATGCAAGAAATAAGATATTTATTTTAATCAGAATTTATTAAATAGAAAAATTATACAAATGAAACAACCATTTTGTCTTCTATGCTCAAAAACTAGAGAAATATTATATAATTTTAGTTTCAAAGATCAAGAGGATAACGATCTATTGGTCCTTGACTGCCCTCTGTATTTATTTTTCAAAACAAAAATATAGTAATGTGCGTTATATAAATACTGTATTATGGAATATTGTTATACTTTTCTAAATAATATGTTATCAACTCTTCAATTTACTAGTAGTATATTAAAAGTAATTTAAACATTATATTTTGCAACATAGATTTAATTTACTGAAATCAATGACCATTTATTATTTTTTCCTCTTTAAAAGATGTTTAAGATACGTATATTGCTCAATGTTCAGTGCTAACTTTAATACACGTGCAGTCGGTGACCTGGCAGCCTAGGGGTAAGGTGTCAGACTTCTGTTGCTGGCGGCCAGGGTTCAATCCTCGGTCCCGGCACAGATTTATCTGATTACCAAACCCTTCCTTCACCTCTGACAAGACATCATGTATATTTGGGGAATGCTAGACCTCCACCGTGGTTCGGATTCCAAGTTAAACTGTAGGTCCTTCATTTCATCTAACAATCACCCTACCATTACACATTAGCGTAAATGCGTATTACCCGAACGGGTAGTGAGACGCGGTGCTAATAATAATAATAATAATAATAATAATAATAATAATAATAATAATAATACACGTGCAAGTGGGCACGCATTTAAAGGATGGCTTCAATAGGGTGGACCAAAATTAGCCTTTTTCTAAAAAAAAATTGAAATCACAATATCGAATCATAGTGGCATTTTAGTTCAAATATTTTTTTAAATTTTTTTAAAATGTATTTTTAAAATAATGTCATCTGCCCTCTACCAACCTCTTAATATTTATGTTTAACATCTTGGTAATTTAAAAATAATATAATAGTAGCCCGGTGGACCCCTCATCACAGTCTGACCTACTTTCCTCTGATTGGTCAGATTTGGTCACGTGACCCTCCTCCTGCTCTCTGATTGGCTGTTGGTATTCCTCCTATCCTCATCCTGACCTCTTTTCCCAAGTACGTAATGTCCACCCCTCCCTCCCCTTCAACCCCCTCCCCCTACAACTACTCCCGCTACAACCCCCTCACCTACCACCCCAGACATGTTGGTTATTGATGATTAATTATTAATGATTGTTAATTAATTATTGGATAGAATTGAGGTGTTGGAGTCTTTTTTATTTATTGAGGTGTTGTAGTTTATTTGGGGAGTCTTCTTCACAAATATCTACTTGGTTCCCTGGAACAAACTTCTCCAGTCGAACTTGTGAGATAGAATGAATGTATCTGCTCTACTCCGTAAGAGACCGTGTAGTGACCACTGTGCCTCAGCGGCGCGCATTCTCTCCCCCAAACACTACCCTGCCCTGCTGCCGCTACTTTCACTTTGTGGACTCGGAAATAGTGGGGAGGGAAATCCTCCCCCCAGAGAGGTAATGACCCACCCCCTGTGAAAGTCATTGGATGACGCAAGCCCATTATCGAATCGTCGACTTACCTTTACAATGTTTCAGATTGTACCGTTGATACACTGAACGAGGAAGAGTAATATTAAATTTAAACAACTGGTTTTAACCGTAGGCCATGTTGTTAATAGTAGTGACCCCATTATAGACTCGTTAACCCCTCGTGGTACTCGACCTCATGAGCTCATCGAATGTAAATTTAAACATCCGGTTTTAACCGTAGACCGTGTTGTTAATAGCCTCGATCTCATTGCCGAATTGCTAACTCCGTATTGTACCATTATATAACACACCACCACTTTAGCTCATCGAATGTGGTATTCAATCTGCCAACAAGGTGTTTTCGTGACAGGCAGACATAAATTTAAACTTGCACTAAAATTGTTGAACGGCAAAACCACCCTCGGTATACTCGCTCTAGAAACAATCTATGCAAGTACTAAAATAAATAAATCAATAACAAATTGGTCTCGGGGAATAGATCGTTTTGCCTATAATGACCACCTGTAATAAAAATATTAAATGAATGTTAGGCTTCTAGTTAATTTAAATAAAATATATTCTGGAGATATCCAAAAGGTGAACAAAATCAATAATAATATTTCTGATGGCCATCTGTAATAAAAATATCAAATGAATGTTAGGCTTCTAGTTAATTTAAATAAAATATTTTCTGGAGATGTCAAAAAGGTGAACAAAATCAATACCAATTAACACGTGCTAAAATAAATAAATAAAACATAAATTAATCTCAGGTAGGACAGATCGTTTTGCCGGTGATGTCCACCTGTAATAAAAATATTAAATGAATGTTAGGCTTCTAGTTAATTTAAATAAAATATATTCTGAAGATGTCCAAAATGTGAAAAAAATCATATTCCGTAGTCAGAATGACAATTTAGAGATCGCAGCACTACCTGTTAGCTGAAAAGTAAAGTAGCACTGGTGCCGGCACACGTACTATGCAACAGTGAAATAAGTGCTGATTTGTGTGAGAGTATTTACCAGATAACGAGGTAGCTTCATTTTGTCTAGAACAGACTATGAAATATTTACACACACACAGACACACACACACACACTCTGCTCGCAAAAGTATATATATTTTGTTATGTACCCACAGTTTCCCAGGGTTTGAAAGGTGAAATTAGCGTTTGTTGATCTTGCCGATTGAGGGATTCGAACTAGAGACCTGCTTTTGCTGTAAGGGTGCACAGCATCTTACTACCCGCTTGGTGGTTTACGCACTCACGCTAATGTGTAATGGTAGGGTGATTGGAGGACCTACAGTTTAACGTGGGATCCGAACCAAGGTGGAGGCCTGGCATTCCACACAATCACAAGTCTTGTCAGAGGTGAAGGAATGGTTTGGTAATCAGATAAATCTGTGCCGGGTTCAAGGATTGAACCCCGGACCCCCAGCACAGAGGTCTGACATCTTATCTCCTAGACCGCTAGGTCACCTACAGTTATATAAATCCTCGGAAAGTCCACCCTGATCTTTCCTACCTTATTAGTGTAAATATGTGGATATACCTGATAATAAGACGTGGAAATAAACAACAACATTAATCTCACTCGCGTGATTTGAAAAAAACTTTTATCTTGACACGGGAATTGAACCTAGAACCTATTGCTTAGCGCGACATGGCCCGACCACTGAGTTATCCCAATCAAAATATTAATTTATTTCAAATAATATAAATGCTTGGAATGAATTATCTGTGTTTGTTTGTTTGTTTGTTTGAAAATAGACCCAAGTAGCTAAATGTTTCTATTCAGGGATTCCCACTTATTTACACTGATAGTATAGGGCCAAAGAAGGTTGAATGTATAGGAAATGTACCTTTATCTGCGTGGAGGGAGGGCAGAAACCCTATATGGGGAAAAACACCGTCAGTACGTACGGCAGAGATTCCAAACTCGATCTATCCGTCATTGGTAGTTCCTAGTTCACCTGAGCGAGAGTTAAACTCAGGTCCCCCCAGAACGAAGAAAATGTTCCGGATGGATAGCTAACTGATCGACACGTAATTCAAATCTGAGACCTTTGACAAATTGAAAATATTTATTTGTGCCATAACTATCCGAGTAAGTTACACACACCCGGTGTTCCACCAACCGTGAACAGATGGTCGACCAGGCACGTCCATACTCGTTGGCTGCTAGAAGATTTATGACGAATAACGGAACTTACAAGAATCTGATTAGGATTGTGCAATCACAGATGCGCATTGCACAACCTAGGCCATTACAGGCAGCAAGACCATTGAAATGGGTATAAATAGAACTCAAATCATTACAATCGGTCATTTAAATTTGTGATTGGTTCCAATAATCATCAAGATGGGTTTCGACGCACTGGAAAATTGGATAAATTCAGATATGTTTTTAAAACCGTTTTGTATATTTAATGGTTTATATTTTGCTTATTACATCTTTGCTGTAGAGTGGTATGCTTTATTAGAAGACGAACCCCCGACGCTTGCTGAGGTGGCTTAACATGCAGATCCCAAAAGCCTGGACCAGTTGCTGTTCTTTACCGAAAACGGAATTTGCTTGGCTGAAAACAACTGGTCTATGGGTAATTAGTCGCCTACGATTGACTGGCCAGTGATTTTTTATTTTCTGTAAATGTTAATTAATATACATTTATTTGATTTCAGACTACTGGGATCCATATGGGTTGGATGAGGGCCTGCGTGACAACATAGCAACGGGCGTGCCGGAGTCTACCCAGCCGGAGGCAAACCCGGTGGTCAGTGCTCGGCACGGCGTCATCGGCGTCCTCAGGCCATCCCCCGCCAACCTCACGTCAGCCCCAGGAATCCTCTCGCCGGCCCCCCCTCTACAAACCACAATCCCTCACAGACGCCTGTGGAAATTACCCTTCCGATATTTGAGGTGATTTGGACGCTATCGACCACATAATATGTAAATACCGTCTACGAGTAACCATACTATAGCCACTATTTTTAAAATAGAATATTTGTATGCTCTCTCTTTATACCAAATCACTGTTTTTTTGCCAGCATACCGAAACTTCTTGTCAGCTGCTCGTTCCGAGAAGGTTGTAAATTTGTTCACTTTCGGAATATCAGATGGCTTTTGCATACAGCTTAGAGCAGGAAAAAAATGTATTTAAATATATATATATTTATATACCTGCATTATGATTAACAGGGGAAACTATATTGTTGCTTTAGCCGATTATTAAAAAAAGAGAGAAAATCCTACCTAATTTAGCGCCGCGTCTTATTACCCGTTCAAGCTATACGCTTCCAAACCCTACTCCAAGGTTCGATTCCCTGGTATAAGCGAAAATGCTGGTTTAGTCTTTAATAGCGATAAATAACTGCGCTGACAGGTATTTTGTACATGTTGCAATAACAGATTTAAAGGGCCCTGGTTCATTTCCTGTATCCGTGAGAAATTATATCTGTTTATGCTTTAATAGCGATAAAATAACTGCCCTAACCGGTTAAACAGCAACAAAGAAATTTAATGTTCGCAAAAAATATTTCGATATATGTTACATTTTATATATGAAACTAGATAAAGTAAAAGAGTTCCGGCAATACCAATGAAGTCATTTGGGATCAAATAGTTAGGCCCATTTGGTTAAATATCGAATTTAAAAAATTAGCTAGCTAGCTATAATAGTTGTTTTCCCCCCAGAACAAATATAGTTTTATATGCTAAATCTAACAGTTCTCCTTAAAAATGGTTTTGTCGTACAGCTAAGATATATTTAAATTAATCTATTTGTAATAAATAGAAAAGGGCAGATTAAAATAATTCCATAGTGCACTGTTTACTTATTATATATCAATGGCGGTTGATATAATAATATATTTAACTTAAAAAAAAACCTTAAGTAATACAATTAGGAAGATCTTTAAATTATTTTAAATGAATATGGGAACACATTTTAAATATGAAACTATATACGCTGACATAATATATATTGCATTTCCACTTAACAAATTAGCCAATTAAACAACAACAAATTTAATGTTCGCAACAATGTATCACTAGACGGGTGAAAATAAATATTTACACCCTTCATAGTGATACATTTATGGCCCTGGTAGCTGTCCTAGGTTTCGAGTATATTTATAAAACAGACTTTGTGAATGTTGATTACAGCTAAAGCAATTATGTTTAGGAAAAAAGTAACATATTATATTAATACTGAAAGCAGTTTGAAATTTAAAAGTATTATACATTTTAAAGAAAAAAAAAGGAAAAATACGTGCATGTTTGGAACAATTTTATTTAAAGTGCTTACTTTGACACGTGCTTTTGTTTTATAGCTCAAATGGAGGCAGGAAACGGTGGCAGGGCCCTCCCAACACCACCAATGGCAACAAGTCCCCCTCACCATACCATTGGAGCCCAAGCTGAGGTGCGGGAGACGGGGATCACGGCCTCCTTTAAAGGCGCTGATACGGTGACAGCTGGACCGTTTTCAACCCCGCAATCGGGATTTAGTGGCCCAGTAAATCAGGTAGGAGAGCCCTGTCAAATCCCATCCCTCTTCGGATCGTCGAAGAGAGAATTAAACAATTGAAGCATTTCTTTTATACTGGTAGAGAAATTACCGTACATCTTGGTGCTCCAGCAAGCAGTCGTGACGCATTAAGCTGGCTTAAAAAACAAATTAATAATTTTCTCAATCGGCTGTAGGATCATTGCGTCAGCGCCGATGACCATGTCGGCTTACTTTTGAATAGCACGGGTTCTACGTTGAACACTGTGTTTATCTAATTTAGGTGATTAGATCAGTTAATCGCTTGAGCCGTGCTTAATAACGTAAGTCGCGTGTTACAAAGTAATAGTTTGTTTTTAAGTACAGCACCACTGTACTTTAAACTCAGCCATTTTAAGGAGACACGCGGTAGGGGTAATCATAAATGTGATAAACTCACTCCCGCTACCGCATATAGGCGTAATAAAAAATGAATCATTACGATTCAAAATGGCGTCACACTTTGCCTTGCCCGTGCATTGGCTGTCGCCAAAGCTATATGTGCAAATAAAAGATAACCAGAATGCATGGATGTGAACACCTTTAGACAAATCAAAATGGGTCGTCTTATTAAAAAATACAATGCGGGGGAACCATGCCATGATGCCTGTGTGAATCTTTTGAAAGGTGGAGGAATAACTGAGACGAAACAATTTCAAACATACCTCTCCGAATACAAAATTTCAGTGTTAAGGGAACGTCGGGTGAGAACCGGGCCTATATGAGGGGCCTACTCCTCCCGAACATTCCTTTAAGGGCTACCTTGATTTGTATTTTCTCGACGACAAGCAAAACCATTCTGACATCATAGCATCCTTGACAGCCGCAATTAAGTGTGGGTACTTTTGCCGCGAGTGTCGTGTACAGTTCAATGATAAGAACAAACACAAATGTGAATCCACGGGAAAAATGTGCTACATTAAGCGGTTTGAAGTGTAGGCCGATCTGTGGTCTGTAAAGACTGTGGGAGTTGGTTCACAAACCAGACAGGTTTTGATAATCATAAACGTCTGATTTTTAGCAGAGGACACAGGTCGTTCTGTGATGTCAATAAGGTTTGCGCGGTATGTGGGCAATTTTTCATTTTGGAAAGAGCAGAATAATCATATAGGGGTTATGAGACTTTTTGTAGAGTATCCAAGGCCAATCGTCCTTTTGGTCATTTCTGTTATATGAAGTAGGCCCCATCAATACCGTTAATGGAAAAGAGCAATTTCATGTTTGTGTTTTATGATTTTGAATTCAGGCAAGAAACTCTTCTTCAAGGTGTGGCCGGCACCTACTTGCACGAACCTAATCTATGTGTCGTGCAGACGTGTTGCAAGACCTACGTTTATATAGATCCAAATGACCATCATTACGCTGAATGTGGTGGTGATAGGACTCACATACTCAAGAGCAAATTAAAGCATCAACATTTAAGGATATCACCCTTCTAGGCCATAATGCGAGAGTCTATGATGGCAATTTAATTTTAAAATATATGATGGAGGTAAAAAATTGGACTCCAGAGTTTATAATGAACGGTGGGAAAATCATGTCCATGCGTTACGGCTCGCTCCACTTTATTGACTCGCTGAAATTTCTCCCAATGTCGCTGTCCAAGTTACCAAAAACATTCGGCTTGGACGAGTATTTGGCCAAGGGACATTTCCCCCATTTTTTCAACAAAAAGAAAACGCGGGATACATCGGTGAGATGTCGGTTGAGGGAAAGGAGCACTTTGAGAAGTGGTATGACGCGTTGGTCAAAGAAAATTATGTCTTTGATTTTAAACGCGAGTTGGAACTGTATTGTTTGAAAGATGTAGAGATCCTACGGAAGGCCTGCCTGAAGCTTAGAGACAAGCTCATGGAGAAAGAAAAGGTGGATCCTTTCAGAGAGGCGTGTAAGATAGCTGGAATGGCCATGTTGGTTAACCGCTGAAGTCATTTTAAAGAGAATATCATAGGTATCATACCTAACGGTGGCTACCCGTAAGCAGACCAACATTAGCACGTTGCTGTACAATGTCTCTGCTGGGAAGCTCACCGATGCTGTGTGTCTATTCTTCATGCGGGTAACTGCCGTGAGGTATGTATGTTAGGGCGACGTGTAGACGGTGTTGTTAAAGCTGGATATACCACCACCATCTTTCAGTTCTAGGGCTATTATTGGCATGGGTGCTCTCCCTGCTATCCTGACAGGACCACTACTATCAAAAAAGCAACCACGAGAACATGGAGACGCACTATGAAGCAATCATGGCTGGTTTTGAAAAGTTTAAGAATGCCGGAAACACGGTTGTAGAGATGTGGGAGTGTACGTTTAATTCAATGAAACGCACAGACAAGGACTTGAAGTGATTTGTACTTCGGTACGATGTGTATACCAAGGAGCCTCTCAGCCTTAGGGAGGCATTCTTTGGCGGGCGTACATATTGTATCAAGCTCTTTCACGAAGCAGACCTTTCTTGTGGAGAGAAGATCAAGTACTTGGATATGAGTTCATTGTATTCTTACGTTTGTAAGTACAAAAAATACCCTGGAGGCCACCCCAAAATTCACTTGGAAACAAATTGTCCGTCTATAGATCAATTAGAAGGCATAGCCAAAATTACAATGACGCCTCCACGGGGTTTATTCATGGCCGTATTGCCTACACGGATGCACGACAAGTTAATGTTCAGCTTGTGCAGGAAATGCGGGGAGGAGAAAAACCAAGGCGTGTGTCAGCACAATGACAAAATATCGCTAGTTGACAGGCGTCTGGGTGATTGATGAGATCCGGAAAACCGTTGAGAAAGGCTACACAGTTGAAACAGTACACGAAGTGTGGGAGTACAATGCATCTGTTTATGATCATCAATCACGTTCTGGCGGATGGTGTCACGGGTACATTGACACTTTTTTGAAAATTAAACAAGAAACCAGCGGATGGACAGAGTGGTATACCTCACAAGAGTAAAAAATAGCTTATATTCAAAATTATGAGGAAAGGGAAAGGTAAAACCCGCTTTAGGCTAAGTTTGTAAAAACCCTAGTGTCTGCACCCTGGCCAAACTCTTTTTAAATTCACTATGGGGAAAATTTGGGCAAAGACCTGATTTACCACACGTAGTCTATGTTATCGACTATCACGGCATCCACAAGTACCTGACGGATCCGTACATCACCGTGAACAAGGTAATTAATGTTAATGATAGGGTTATGTTCCTCAATTACTAGGTTGCTCGTGACGCGTGGTGCCCTAACCCTAACACGAGTGTGGCGGTGGCATGATACACGACTGCTATGGCTAGGTTGCACTTTTACAGCATACTTGAACAATTGGGGGGACCGCGTTTTGTATCTTGATACAGATAGTGAGCGTTCTATTCACAGAATGCCCCGGTGATTTGAGTCCACCGACCAAAGACATTTTAGGTAACCTCACTGAAGAACTTCAGGATTACGGGCCGGGAAGCAACATTAGCGCCTTAGTTTCCAGCGGTCCCAAGAATTACCCGTACCGAGTTTGTGTTGGTGGCAATCCTGCCAAAACAAAAATGGTGTGTAAGGTTCGCGGGATCACCATAAACTATTGCAACCGGAACGATTATAATTTTGACATTTTGAAAGCGATTGTCACTGAACAGGCTGCGGAAAGATAAATATAGATACCGCACCAAATTGTAAGAAAAGGTCTTGCACTTTATGTCCCGTTTTGCAGACTAAAGTCTACAGGCCCATGTACACTAAACGTCGGATAACCAAAGATTATAACACTTTTCCTTTTGGGTCCCAGGGTCATTGTAAACGCACTCGCCATGACTAAAAGTTGATCATTTATACGGGTTGAAAAACACCTTTTTTTTCTTTCACTCTAGACAGTTCCACTGGCATACCATTTTTTCAAACATTTGAGATTTTTTCCATATCTTTTTCTGCATGAAAACTAGCATATTAAAAAAAAATGCACCCGGGTTACTTTTTTTATTTGCCAGTACAATCCTCCAACTAACCGATTTTTTTCTAGTCAATTAGTTATTTGTATATATTTTAATGCTAGTAAATTATAATGAACTGTTTGTATATATATATTTTAAATCAAGTCAAATATAATAAACTGTTTGTATATATATTTCTTTTCTTTTAAATTGAAACCAGCTCTATGTGAACCATCTTTATTACCGAGGCCAATGTATACATATATAGTGTAAATATTCTCAGTATATTTTTTACTGTCTGTAAATAAATATTGTAAAAGCTGTTATGTTTGTGCTAATATATATATTGTAAATATTCACAGTATACTTTTCACTGTGTGTATACTTTTTCATGATTTAATTAAATATTGTAAAAAGTATTATGTGTGTGTTTTAACGTCTACATCCGCACCTCCCTCCTACCCATAAATACAAGTTCATATAGATTATAAGCTCAGTCTCAAACATTATGGACAAGTTGAAACAGCCATTTTCGAACATCATAAGCGGCCCTTCCGGCTGTGGAAAGTCATATTTTGTAGCAGATTTTATCCGTCAATGGGACACAATGTGTGACGTTAAATTTGATAAAATCGCATGGTATTATGATTTATGGCAAACGGGATTCGAACAAGATGGGGCCGGTCCCCGCTTCATTTTCTGTAAGAGTTTACCGGAAATGGATGACATCTATAATGATTCTCCACAGCTGATTATCCTGGACGACCTGATGCGTGAAGCCAACGAAGGGGTCGTCGATATTTCACCAAAGAATGCCACCATCAAAATATTAGCGTCATGTGCCTTACACAAAATATATTCCACCAGGGCAAGGGCCAAAGAGATAATTCCTTAAACTCAAATTATATCGTGCATTATAAAAATCCCAGGGATAAAGTTCAAATTCAACAATTCGCACGTCAAGTCTGTCCTGAATATACCCGTGTTTTACAAGAGGCTTACACTGATGCTACAAGTACTCCTTATGGCTATATATTGTTATATTTCAAACAAGGCACACCAGAATGATTCAGATCTAGAACCCACACAAATGTCGGGTGCTACGTGTACCTACCCCACAAAAGCTATAAAAACACCGATACTTCCCGATTACAGATCATTTCCAAACCATGAGTCCCAAAGTGCTGAAGCAGGCCTCTCTGCTACCTGCGATGTATCGAGACGACTGAATTGTATCCATTCTGAATGGCAGCCATTCAGACATTTCTTAAACAAGCACCACAAATAAAAAGTCTGATTTGTATCCATTATCATAATACCCACAAGATCCTGAATTGTATCCATTTCTGAATGGTAGCCATTCAGACAGTTTTCAAATAAACGACTTTAACAAAAATCCTGATTTGTATCCACTAGAAATATTTGCATTATATCCACAAAATCCTGAATTGTATCCATTTTGAATGGCAGCCATTCAGACATTTTCTTAAACACGCATTACAAATAAAAAGTCTGATTTGTATCCATTTTCATAATGTCCACAAGATCCTGAATTGTATCCATTTCTGAATGGTAGCAATTCAGACATTTTCTTAAACGAGCACCACGAATAAAAAGTCTGAATTGTATCCACTAGAAATATTTGCATTATACCCACAGAATCCTGAATTGTATCCA
>CABFVX010004601.1:21344-37766 GCA_902151425.1 Timema shepardi | reverse complement strand
AAGACAATATTAATTAAAAATATTATATTTTTTATATTAATATAGAGATAGGGCTGCTCTCTAGTTACCTCGGAATGAGTTAAGGATAAGTGCTGCTCTCTAGTAAACATGAAATGAGTTAAGGCGAGTATCTCCTGCTGCCACCTATCAGACAAGTGGTACCGCAATTGAGTGGATACAATTCAGGATTCTGTGGGTATAATGCAAATATTTCTAGTGGATACAATTCAGACTTTTTATTCGTGGTGCTCGTTTAAGAAAATGTCTGAATGGCTACCATTCAGAAATGGATACAATTCAGGATTTTGTGGACATTATGAAAATGGATACAAATCAGACTTTTTATTTGTAATGCGTGTTTAAGAAAATGTCTGAATGGCTGCCATTCAAAATGGATACAATTCAGGATTTTGTGGATATAATGCAAATATTTCTAGTGGATACAAATCAGGATTTTTGTTAAAGTCGTTTATTTGAAAACTGTCTGAATGGCTACCATTCAGAAATGGATACAATTCAGGATTTTGTGGGTATTATGATAATGGATACAAATCAGACTTTTTATTTGTGGTGCTTGTTTAAGAAATGTCTTAATGGCTGCCATTCAGAGTGGATACAATTCAGTTCCCCCGATGTATCGCATGAATCCACAGCAACGTGTCACATTGCTGAAAACGGCCGACAATAAACTAATTGACTATGTTTGCGAGTGTGCCTACACCACTTTAAAGGGCGGGTGCCGTTGAAAAACGGGCAGAAGACAAAGTTACGTGCTCACAAGCGGGTGTTGCGCAAGCTGGTCAAACGAGGAGAGTGCTGGAAGAAGAAGAGACGACTACTAGTTCAGAAGGGAGGAGCGTTCTTTCCCTTAATTTTAGCCCCTTTAATCAGTGGGGTCCTTGGTTCTCTATTCAACAAGTAAATAATAGAACACACGAAAAAGATGATATTGGTGTCCCCGGAAAAATTAAACCGTTACGATCAACACTGCCAACAAGTGGCATCGACCACAAATCTAGTGGTCTCCGAGTTGGACAAGGAAATGGAAGAAATCCTCGTTTCAAAACTTGACAAGTCTAAATGGACTTTATACCAACAAGTGCTACAGCACTATTTGCACTTTAGTCAACACCCTCAGCCGTCTGATAATACCACCACAACTACCAGCCCTGAAGTGTATGTTCTTCCCATCCCTGCTGTACTTAATACTGTACCAGCACAGGCACGTAAAATGCTAAATTTTTATTAGAACATATTATTTCCCGAGGCGGAATCTCTTGGGACTCAAACGGAGAAGTGCGTTTTCAAGATATGCCTCTCTGTGGATCCAATATTGTGGATTTAGTCAACGATCTGGTGAGAGCAAGAAGACACAGCGAACCATCGGTTGGCGAGAGTTCCTCACGCCACTGCAAATAATAAACTTTTCAAAAGTATTTATTGTAAATTCTAAATGTTAGGCGCCCATTAAAAATCCCACGCCCTTACCGCAACCCCTTAAACCATCGCAACGCCATAAGAAGATTAAACTGAAGAGGGTGGATGAAAACAGGTGGCTGCCGTTACGATCTTAATGGTCCATTTAGCCGACATTAAATATAACCCTTATCAACCTGTAGGATTATCAGTGGCTGCGTCGCTCATAAAGGCGTCAATGAAAGAGCCCGGAAAATTTTGAGAATGGATTCGTGTGCAGGACGATTATACTCTACACAAACCAGTGATAAAAAGGTTTCCACGCAACAAGTACGTTGTGTCAACATTGATGATCTCTGGCAAGCCGATCTCAACATTATGCGAGGTCTCAGTAATTACAACGACGGTGCAGTGTACTTGCTCACCGTCATCATCGTGTTTAACAAGTTGGCATGGGCGAGCACGCCTACATCCAAAACGGGGAGCGTCGTTAGAGACGCATTTCGGGACATTTTCAAACAAAGCGGCTGTACACCTCTAAATTTACAGACGGACAAGGGGACAGTGTTCACGTCTAGTACGGAAATTTCTCAAGCAAGTAGGCGTGCTTTACTACACCACTCATAATCCGGATGTGAAGGCAAGCATCGTGGAACGATTCAATGGAACTCTGAAAGGACGTACGTGGCGCCACTTTATCAAAAATAGCACGTGTCGGTATGTGGATGTCCTCCAAGATCTAGTCGATGCTTACTACGGTGCAAAACATTCCATTATCATGATGGCGTCTACCGACGTTACAGAAACTAATGTGCTTCAAGTCTGAGATAATTTGTTCGGCAAAAGGTGTCCAAACTCGAATATTGAGCCGAAATTAAAAGTCGGTGACACGGTGCGTATTAGCAAATCCAAAATGTTATTTGAAAGTGCTACGAAAGCAATTGGAGCGAAGAGATTTTCAAAGTCAGCAGTATTGTGTTGCACCAACCTGTCGTCTAGAGACTCACCGATCTTGATGGCGAAGAGGTGGAGGGGACGTTTTACGAACCTGAATTGCATCACGTAAGAATTTCCGAAATTTTAAAGTTGATAAAATACTACGTTTCAAAGGTAAAGGCGCCAGAAAGAAAGTGTACGTGCAGTGGAAATGTTACCCCACTAAGTTTAATTCTAGGATTCGTGCCAGTTCCGTCAGCACCCTACCATTAAGGACCAGTTTTACATCACTTTTCCGAGCGAAAGCTCTATGGGATATTTCCGGAAAAATACCCTCACGAATTTCACCACGCAACTTCCTTACCATCTTACACTCGAAGGCCGGTGAGAAGTCGCTCTGGCTGAATTTCAATGTCCGTGTTCTTTCACCACCGTACCAGAGAGTCAAAATATTGTATGGTACAACTGGGTGGACGCTAGTGCCGTGGAACAATATTCAAGGATCATATCCCTCCTGGAAATTACAGCACTATCCATGAATTGATCAAAGCTCCAAATGACGTAGAGGCGTTTAAAGAGGATTCCGGAGCTGTATTCAAGTACACAAACCCAAATTAAAATTGGACGTTATCTCTTCTTCACCAAATATACAGCGGCTGACTCTATCAAGCCAACTTAGTCTACAGATCGGTTTCGATCCTCAGACTAATCTGATCAAAATCCTAAAGTTACCGTATGCCACCAACATTCTACTAGGCTTGCCCTCGCAAATGTACATCTACACGGATATCGTCGAGCCTCAGCCCGTGGGTGGCATTGTGGCAACACTGTTACGTATCGTCGGTATCATCAACATAAATTCTCTCTACAGCATAAATAAGAGAGTTAGCTATGATTCGGTGCACTAAATGCACGTGCTTGGAAGGGAAATTGAAAGCTTGGAAATCAATATAAGAACAGACAAGGGTGAGCCTGTACCATTCGAGTTTGGAAAGGTGTGCGTGGAACTTCATTTTTGATGCTGCTCAACATGAACTGTCCCTACCAAAGAAAACACGTCAACCAGTCTGGAGCAGGAATATCTTCGATCTACCACGGTGTTTCTTAACAACGAGGGCATGGGATAGGAAGTTTTTTCAGCGGTCTTTTCAAAAGCGTCGTACCCTTGCTGAGATGCGGTGCTAAACCATTGGAAAACAGTTGCTTCATACGGGTATTGTTGTGCTCTCTGACGTTACTAATCAACGGCGTCCTTTCAAAGAGGCCCTATGGCAACGTGTCTGCGAGGCTGGAACAAAACTGAAACGCAAGGCTGAGCAGAAGATCAATACGCTGATGACCAGCTCAGGCTATAAATGGAGTCGTAAGAAGCAACTACGCCAGTCTTTTGTTGTTGCCTGACGTAAAATAGTAGAGAAAGAAGCTGTATATATATTCAGTTAAAATGTCGTTTCTACACCCTCAGTCCTGCGAGTGGGCCAGCTGTGATCTCGATATCTTTTACGTGCCACCCACTCAAACCAGTCTTGATAGTGGGCAATGGCTTCAGTACAAGCCTTTCTCTTCCCTCACCGATGATTCGCCCATCGAATTTGCCGTACCGGACAAGGCGATTTCTATATCGATCTTTATCAGACTCTGTTTTATCTCAGGGCTGCCATCATGAAACCCGACAATGGTGCTTTCACAGAGGTGGATCAGATCGTTCCCGTCAACAACTGTTTGCATTCTCTATTCACACAGGTGGATGTGTTTTTAAACCAAAAACTAGTCTCACCACCCAGAAACACGTATGCCTCTAGAGCGTATATTGAGACGCTGCTCAATTACAACAGTGAAGCCTAAAGAACGCATTGGACTTGTGGTCTGTGATTCGCAGACAGCCCCGGAACCTTTGAGGAGGTTAACGCTAGCAACAAGGGATGTGAAGCCCGTCGCAGTCTCACCACAAAAAGTAAGACGGTGGATATTTTGGGGTATTTACTCGGTGACGTGTTTAACCAAGAGAAATACCTTTTGAATGGCACCGAATTCAGTGTCAGGTTGGTCCGCTCCCGAGACGGGTTTAGTCTTATGGCCGTGCCTGAACTCTCTCACTTTAAGGTACACATCGCTGAAGCCGGCCTTCTAGTGCGACGTGTCAAAGTAGGACCTTCTATACTGTTGGCGCACGCAAAAGCATTGAACCTCAGTCCCGCAAAGTATCCCATCACCCGTGTGGAAGTAAAAACACTCACTATTTCTATGGGTGTGTGAGGGAAATCAATTGTCAACGTATTCACCGGCGAGTTACCCATACGATGCATCATGGGATTTGTATCAAACGCTGCGTTCAACGAAGAGGCCACCAAGAACCCGTTAAACTTTCAAACCTACTGCATGAACCATTTCTCGCTGTACGTGGAAGGGGAATAAGGAACGTCCAAACCGTTACAGCCAGATTTTTAGAGCGGACATTATCTCATGTCTCACCACACACTGTTTTCTGGAACGGGTATCCATTTCTTGAACGAGAGTATTGACATCACACGGGAAGCCTTCCCCAAGTTATATCATCTCAATGCTTTCGATCTCACAATTAATATGTCCGCCCACATGACATCGCATTGGAATTTTACGAGGCACGGCTATCTGAGCATTGAAGTGAGCTTCACCAGAGCTCTCACCAAAAACGTCAACTGTAACGTGTACGGGGAGTTTGCCAACATCATCACCATTGTCAATAACAGAAACGTCGTTACCGATTATGGAAGTTAATATTTAATAGGTTTCCAGTCCCTTATCCCCTTCATTTAAGCCATGGAAGACATTGTGGATTTACAGAGCTTCATCGACGACGAAAAAGAGTTTATCGTGAAGGAACTGAGTGTGTTATCTGTATGCGGTACATTGCTTCAACATTGGGTGTTAAAACCACCACACGCTCTCGAGTAACTTTAAACCGATGCCTGAAAGAAAGCCGACTATATAGTCAACAATCTACACTGTATTCCCTGGGATAGCGGTGATGTGTACTACAGGTTTCTCGAATCCCTCATTTCCCATTCCACAACGCGTGCAGAAACCGTCTACTTCAAGGGGGCATAAAAGAAAATGTTTATAGTCAAATACACGTCTACACCCATCGTAGATCTGTACGAAAGAGGTTTTTCGTCACTGAAAACACTTAAATTGGGTCGCACCATGTGCATGGCCCATATTCCTGTATGGAATTTCTGCTCAGCCTCTATCGTCTGGGGACTTCGAAATTGGATGATTGAAGATGGACACGAACAACATAAGACGTACGCTGAAAACAAACCCGTGGTTCCGTTCTGTACGGTCGGGTGTTTTGCCTGCTAATCAACAACCCGCAAGAATAGCTTGAACTGCCGCTCTAGTCATTAACATTGATCCACACACTAAGCCTGGGATGCATTGCGTCGCCATCTTTATTGACCAGAACGGCATGGAAAAATACTTTGAGAGTTATGGTTTTCCACCTCGTATAAAGTCACATTCGGCGTTTATACGCAAACACACTTATCACACGTCCCATAGTACGCTACAACTTCAAAGCATCGCCTCAAACGTTTGCGGCCATTACTGTCTCATGTACCTTCTTTATCGCGCCCAGAACATTCCGATGAAAACTTTCCAAAGCCTATTCTCGCCCACCAATCATTCAGGCAACGACGCTAAGGTGGTGAAATATTACAACAAATTTTTCAAGACAGTAGGGTCCTGTCGCCCTTCAAGAAGTATCGTCCAAGCAGGGTCCACTATAAAAGGGGGCGTCCCGGCGGCGTACCGCCCATAACCGCCAAACATCATGGAAGGTCAAGACGTTTGCGCCCACAAAGCAATACCAGTGAAGCCGCTTGTCATTAAGAGTATTGTCAACACGTTGTTCCCGCTGGATGGAGTAGACGCCAAGCTAGTAATAGTCGGCATGAGCGTCTAGAACAACTTTTTGCCTTATGTCCAGCTAAAAAAAATTCTGAGCAAGCTGTGCGGTGTTTAACCTTATAGAGTGGCAAGAACTGGGCAGCTACAAGTCGGTCATATCAATGTTTTTCAGCAAAACTCAACCTCAGAAAATTAGTCTGCCTAATCATAAAATCTCTCTGAGATGCATGTGCGGTAACCGTTTGGTCGTCAACAGTGAGAAACAACACACTGGACTCAAACGGGTCCCCTATCTAGTACCTAGTTGGGCCTGTCTTTTTGAAGTGTGGGACCTCATCGACGTCGACCGACAGGACATGTGGTTGACACCCGTCGCACGCTATTGCAACGATTTGATCGACACACTCGTCGTGGGTGTATGCGACACGCTAACAGAATCGGTGGATGTCGTTGACCTAGAAAAGCTTACGGTAGAAACAAACATCAAAAACCTGGATCTTATCAGTGCTACCTACTATACACGTCAAGTCGTCGGTTTAGACTACTAGGCCTACATGCTGTATTGTGAACTAAAAACAATTTTACTAACACATTTAAGAGACGCTGTTTGAAACGTGTAAACGAATATATGAGTCATTTCTGTAAAATATATAATAAATATCATGATTGATGTCTTTAATGTTTAATAAATAGATATATTTGTAACATCTGTGTTTTATTCACGGTTTTTTCCTTAAGTTTCCCAACTTGTCTTGTCTGCCCGCCAACCTGGTGCCAGGGAAAACCCATTACCCGGGTCAATAACCTCAATATCTATTCTAGTCTCAACTCATCTTGTCTGCCTGACAACCTGGCGCCAGGGAAAACCCATTTCCTGGGTCAATAACCTCAATATCTATTCTTGTCTCAACACGTATTGTAGGGCTGACATACTGGCGCCAGGGAAAACCCAGGTTGGTGAGGTCACGATCTATACTTGTTTTGACTTGTCTTGTCAACCCGCCAGACCAGTGCCAGGGTTGCGAAATCGGAAAACCCCAAAGGGTTGTGACACATACCTCTAAGGAGGGGAAGTGAAAGGGGTCTCCAGGCAGGGGAACCATTTATCACACTCCACCCCCGACAGCCATAGCGTGAGGTTCGTGCTGCATGTTCCTGGACAGTCCGACAGAGCCTTGTGATGGAGGAGCCAATGTTCATTCAACATAAGACAGCCATAGCGCGAGGTTCGTGCCGTGGCCTCATGCCAAAACGTCATGGACCATATGCTAATAAACAAATTAAAAAAAACTCCTACGTCTCTATCCTAGCCAATAAATAATTAGCAATAATAAATTATCAATTATCAATCATTAATAATTAATCACTAAGAACCAACGTGGCAGGGGGTGGTAGGCAAGGGGGCTGTATGGGAAGACGTAATCAGTACTTGGGGAAAAAAGGGCAGGAGGAGGGGAGGGGGCTATTTATAGCAAACAATCAGAAAGCAGGAGGAGGATCACGTGACCAAATCTGGCCAACCAGAGGAAAGTAGGTCAGACTGTGATGAGGGATCCAACGGGCTACTTATAATTCTTATTAGTTAAAAAAAGGAAACTAATTAATATTAAAATATATTATAAAAATCAACGATTGAAAGGTATTTATTAAATATATTTGTAAATATTTACATTGAATACATATAAATAGTTTTAACTGTACTAATTTAAGAAAAAAAGTATATTAAAAAATCACAATTTTATTTTTATTGTTTCAAATATTAATAGTTAACTATATTAATATTTTAAACACCCTATCCTACACCCTATCCTATTTAAACCTAACCTAGAGATACTGATACCAGGGTGTAAATATATTGAATTTATAAATGTGTGAGATGCCGTCCAAAATGATTACCTTGCTCAGTTAACTTCGGTAGACATGATCACTGACCTCGGGATCATCGGGTGTGATTTGACCTATAGAAGTAGGGGGTGACACAGGTACACATACTACAAGGGATTAATGGATGAAATATATATTCAGACCATCAATGAAAGTTATGCTCTAGTTATCCGGTGTATTGTGCCAGTGTTATTAACTGATTGAACCTCGGCTGTTATATAGTCGGCATTAACGATAGTAAATTGAGACATAATAAAACAATAAGATTCAGTGATCAAAAAACTGAAATATGTACTCTTTTAAACTAAACCATTGTTTATATACGTATTTTACGGATTGTATCCATGACACGAGATAGTAATTGTTTACGTAAGAATATATAAATACAAATTGGTTATCTAAATAAATCTAGACTTATTTCAGGTGAATATGCAATAATTAATTATAGACGATTATCAATGAAATATACTTTAAGTCTTTCAAAAACAATTTACGACAGTATTATTTAGACAGATTCATTTTAAATCTTCAAAATAGATCCAAAAGTGACGCTTATAAAATCCACATGGTCTTCCTTTGTTTATTTGTGAAAAAGTTTGTTAATTAAGGGATAGGTAGCCCGAATTATGTACTTAAACCCCCATTCTTAACCCTTAAGCACTGATATATGGTTTTGTATCATTACTACTGATATAGGTTTCAGAGATTCCTATAGATGTAATAGGGTAAAAAATATACAAAAATTTACTTTTTTCACAATGTATTATAATTATTGTTTTAAACTGAATACAAAAGGATATGAAAACATCAAATTACAAAACAAATTACATTCTGAGTAATATTTTAAGTAACATTTTGAAACACTATCCGTCTAAGGCACCTTAGTATTTCTTAAACCTAAAAAAAAGTTACCAAAAGTCTCTAAAATCAACAAAACTACAATCTTCTATAACATATCTATCTAAATTAGTTTCATTTAAAATTTACTGAGATCATATAAAAAAATGACTGTACTTATTCATCGCCTAATTTTTGGTTTATACAATTTACGCATATTGGCTTGGAGCACTGCAAATAGATGGGATGTTTGCAAGAAACACATAAATTTGGTGTCTTCCTCTTTTTTTTTTTGTAATCGCACATGCTGCAGTACTTTCTTTCAAGACATTTTTCAGATTCCAGGTTCACATTTTGAACCGGTCGAGGCTTGTTCAATATTTGCGAAATTGTTCTCTTGATGTGATCTGGGTCATTTGGATTTCGAAATTATTTTCCAAGTGCTCATAAACCAACCCTTTTGCCATATCCTTTATAAATTCAAAGCTTTTGGATGACAGTCCTGAAAGCACGCATGCGTTAGCTGAAGCTATATCCAACATTCGATAAAATATGGTACAAGGCCATCGACGTGATCTCCTTTTGCAAGTCATCTTTGAACACCTCCTTTAGTTGCATTGTAAAATGAATTTATTTCCGGTAAACCATTCCAGGTATACCAGCATCATGATACAGGTCCTAAAATTGTTCTGGAATAGTTTCCAGTTCAGTGTCAGACAAATTGCATTCCGAATCCGAATCTGACTGTGTGGTCTCTATAACGAAATGATTGTCATTATCTGACTTGCCACTAAAATCACCATCTTACTCGTTTTGAAGCCACCCTTCTAATGTCGAAGCAAATGCAGTGTCTGTCAATCTTATTGCACGTGGTCGCAATGAGTGGGAAGAACCCGATTGTTCAAAATCCATTCTAAAAAAAAATGCAATTGTATCAAAAATATCACGTATCCACTGATATAGATGTGTCAAACCTAGATAAAAATTTCAAACAATGATACATACCTTGATAAGCGCGCGAAGCGGCTTCTCCCTCTGTCAGTCCACGACTCACTAACTTGAAGGTACTTAGGCGTACAATGCACTCGAGCACACAAGAGCGAGACAGCACCAGTTTGTTTTGGTTATGGGAGTCTTCTAGACCTATATCAGTGTATAAAGGTTAAAACAAATTTTGTGAAAGATCCCTGATTGAATTCTGGGATTGTCTTCCCCAATTCAAAGGTCATGGACACAATATGCACTAACAACCTATATATTTACATTTATAAAGGCCAAAAGGTTCTTTAAAATATCTTAAATATAACCAATCATACTACCTATCCGTATATAAATATATATAAATAAATATATATATATATAAATATATAAATATGGGTAGGTAGTGTATGTATATATTGAACGAGATAGATCGTAAATAAACAAAAATTAACCATCTACAGAACTGACCCAATTAAATATCGATTAGATAGTTGAGATTGCATTCATGTTATAACAACTCTATGAATGCATTTAAAGTTACAAGACCATTGTGATCACTTCTAAAGCTCCTAGATACAACGCTCGGACCAGTTAGTTAAATAACTACGTTAATAAAATATTAAAACTTAAATCTTTTAAAACCCATGGTCATTATTATTATTATAATCACAATTCAAGATTAAAAAACCAAACCCTGTAAGTAAATGAAAAAGATTAAATAGTTTCCCTTTTCAGGCGAGCGACTCAAACGGCTCTTGGCGGCATTTCGGTGAAACAATCCACCTTCCTTAGCAGATCTAAAGTATCTTCATGGCTTCTTTGGTTCTGACTGACAGCTTTGAAAAGCTTCCAGAAAAAATTATGTATCCCTACGCCAAACCATATGATCTTCAAAAACATGTGTTTAGCAGCTGTCACTTCTGAAAGTCAAAGTTTAGGTTAATACAAGAAACCTATGTTTTATTTATTTTTAATTTATTTACGATCTTGATATGTTGATGTTAAGCCTAGTACTTATTATTAATTTTTTCTAGAATAATAAGCATTTAAATTTTTTTAGAATTTAATCCCATATTAGTTCATATTATTAATAATAAAGAAAGGTTTGTGTACTTATGTACGCACGTGAGAAGTTATACTTCTTTGTCATCATTAAACAGTCATCAAATCTAAACTAAAAGAATCTTAGATAATGAATAAGATTTATTGTAGAGAATTAGATATTAGAAATTAATAATAAATATTTAAAATTGAAAATTAATAATTTAATAATATATAATTATAAAAAATAAAATTTAGAAAATAATAAATATATATGATATAATTTGTACTAAATATTATAAGATTCTTAATTTTAAATATTTATTATTGATTATTTAATATTTTAAAAGTAAATGAATAAATTTAATAATAAATTCAAAAATTGAATATAAGTTTATTCATTTTTTAAATATTTATTATTTTCTTAATTTAATACTCACTTTTCATTTTTATCAAAAAGTTTATTAAATGTTTTATTAATTTTATTTATTTATTTTGTAAATATTAAATAACCAATAATCAATATTTAACAATAATAATTTAATAATATTTAGTATTAATTATGTTAAATAATAATATTTTAATTTATATCAATAAATAATACATACAGATAGTTAACCTCAATTATATTGGAGAACTTGAAAAAGTCTATAAGAACAATTTTTTTCACTAATATTTACGAATAGTAGATAATATTAATCAAAATATTCAATTTAAATCACTACTGAATATAATTTATTAGCACATATATAATTCGCGCTTGTATGAAACTAAAACACGTGTTGTGAATGTAGAAACTAGAAACATGTGGATAAATATTATATATATTAAAACAGTGATCAGAGGCGACGAGCGTACCAACATGCGCGACTAACAGAGGTTCTATTTCTATTTTGTTGGTAGCTTTTTTTTTTTTCGAGACTTAATGAGTGGTTTAGATTCAACCTGTTACTTTTGTGTTACAGTGATGCGCGCGCATCTTAAAATCTCTCTCTCATTATTTTTTCATAACGCGCCTAAAGAAGTATAACTTCAATAACTTTAATAACTTTTAATTATATTATTTTATTTTATAAATAATTACTTGTTAATAGTATTATTAATACCATTATAAATGTGAAAAATCTGAATGTATAGTATTATACAGAGAGAAAAACCACTGTCATAAACCTTTTTAACACTATTACAACAAATCAATCATATTCATTATGAACTGGCTTGTACCTTTTAAGTGTTTTCCAACGGGCTTGCAATAACTTCTTCTGCATCATTATATTCATCGTCGTAGTCCTCTTCAGTCAGGTTAATGATGATAGGTGTGTGGGTCTCACTTGCATCCATTTTGCTATATTATTTTGTATTGTTTTAATATGTAGGCCTATTTATGATGAGTTTAAATAAATTAACAAACAAAAATCAAGAGCCTAAGAAATATGTTTAGTCCTATAAAATTAATGACAATGATAAGCGATCCTAATTAACAAAAATCCATTTTATATTCACTTTTCTTAAACTAGTTATAACAAAGTCGCTAATAAAACTACAATGACTAATAACTTTAAGTCTTAGCCTGATATTTATTTAATCAACATAGGAGAAAGACTCGCTAGTATTTTTTTATTACACTTCACAGATTTTGTTGGAATACTATAAAAATCCTAAAACTCGAGGTTTAGCCTAGAGAGCAAAACAACACAATCTTGGGGTTAAAAGATATATCTTACAGTCCTGATAACCAGACTTAAATTTTCAAATTGTGTATATTATTCGCTGAGAAACACCAGCTATTTTTTTATCACACGCTTTATTGATATATTAGAAAATAATTATTCTAAGATCATTAAAAACCCGTTTATTTTCCAAGGTTAATACGCTCACACACCGAAGTAATATTAACAAAAGAACACACGGATTACTAAGTAGCTGAATTAATATTCAAAAGAGACAATGTATTGTTAAAATTTGTAATAAAATCACTAACGGTAGCATAAACACTCCTAAATACTCAACTAAAAAATATTTTGTTCGCTTCAACTTGTAGACACACGTAAGTAGTTTTATTAACTGTATTTTATACGATAATTCACTCTTATAATGTTTATTTAAAATGGTTAGATTTTTATTATGAGAATAACCGTTTGGTTGTTTGTATAGTTTTGAAGTTTTATTTTGCTGTTTAATTCAAATTAATTATTAAAAGCAAGAGGTCGTTAAAAGCGGCATTGGATGCTAAAAACAAATATGGCCATTCAATAGACGCTATGATGCCACTTGGTGACGTAGAAAACCTTGTTGCTGGTTGGACGGAGAATAGTATTAATATTTGTTTTTACAAAATTTAAACCTTTTATTATTTCACAAACATTTTTTATAATTTTTCCTATTTATTATCACAAACCATTTATTTATGTTAAAGATATGCGAGGCCAGTTATAAACATATTAATAACTGAATATAATACCATAAAATGTAAAATTTCATGCTCTATTTAACCTGCGATTGCCACAAGAGTTAAAATAAAAATTAGAATGAATTTACTAGACTTTTTTTTCTTAAATTTGAGAATGAAACAACCATCGGGAGAATGATCTAGCATATTTTATCCCCTACAAAATAAAATATGTTGATAATCAGCTGTTCTAAGTTCGCGTTGCAATGCATCATGGGTCAACATACAGCGTGTGAGTTGCCGTGCCGCTCAAGCAGATTCTGCTTTAAATTTTCGGCAAACGTGTGAATCAAGCTTTAGTCATTATTTTATGATCTGTATTGGCTAGACGATGAGTATTGGATTATCGTCGGGGTTTGTAAACCCATGTTGTTACAATATTATATATTTTTTTGATGAAAAATATATTGAAATAAATAATTTATTTTAATACTAAAACATAGTTTCTGGTGTCTCTTTACTTGTGTGAACCAACCAAACCCTCACATCTGAACCAATCATTAAGGAAGACGCCTCAATTACCAACTTTACACTTCTCTCAACTGCCTGCGTCTGATATGATAAACGTGGTAAATCTTCTTTGGTAAATTTATCTAATTCGTGGGATTAAGTACGTTATCGACAAGATGGCTAGAATGTTGAGTGATGTAAAATAATTTTTTTACCAATAAATAAGGTCGATATACTATATATAGTACATTTTATAAATAACAAACCCTCTCAGTCGATTATTTGTAATTTTTCTAGTCTTAATAATGAGTTCCAATTAAATCTGTCTAACATATTAATGGTTATTAGTTATCATAAACAAATAATGTTTTTGGTGTCCTAAGTACCACTGTGGTAAATTATGATAGAATTTACAAATGTTTGAGTTCATTATTCTAATAACGTGATAGTTACACTATTAAAAAAAAAGTGTCATCTACCAATCTTACAAAAGGAATGGAAAAGTCATAACACACAATTTGCCATTGTTAACCACCTGAAACTAGTACCGGGCGACGATTAGTTAAATTTAAAGCACATGTATAACAAATAATAGCTTTAAACATTTAATATAAATTAATAAGCTTGATTATTACATAAATAACTAATTTTGAGTTTAGGTGAATAACATTAGATTCGACCAAACTCTATAGTTGAGAGTTGCTTAAAATGTTACATTAGCGTGGACTGCTAATATGACAATGTTACTACCCGCTCCGAAACAAGTTAATATTCATAGACATCCTGCAATAGAAACACCAATATAACTATCCAGCTTTATATATTACTCCAAATAATCTTATACTCATAGACATCCAGCATTATTAAACATCACGATCTTACTATGTATAATATAGGTCTCTGCTCACGTGTATATATGCCTGAAATAGACCAACGTGCAAGTCCAGCCGGTTCACCACGAATGCTAGAATGAAGAAAAGTCCAAAACATGCTACAATTGTGTGACACCCTAATGTTCCAATGGAGATATCCAGTAATGCTCTGATTGGCCAGTACTGTACTATTAGAAGACCACTCATATTTTGGACACCTGGATTGGCGTTCGTCACCTAACAAACATAGCTCTACTACATCTGCTCGTCTTGGAGTTCATGTTTGGAAACTAGTCGAATGCAGCAACATATGGTCAACACAACAAGAACCCGGCCTACGTGACGAATACACCGAAGCCTTTCTACCAGATGTTTGCGAATGACGTAATAACAAAGGATAACTCCCATCTTCCCACTCTACAGCTAGACCTATATAACGAGGCACCACAGACAATATCGAAGACTATTACTTTGGCCACTTCCGCGAGAAGTCCTGTTGAGGACTAGGACGTTATCTATCCAGGATGGCTTATAATAGCTTTGTTTAAATATATAAAAAATAAATTGGTGCGATGGGTTTGATTTTCGAGATTAATTTGGTTTAGTTTGTTATAGAAATCTGTCAGTGTAGGCATCGGTAATGTTTTGCTAAAAACTTTAATTTTAAACGTAAATTTTGTTATGGAGCACTTAATCCTACTTGTTGCCGCTTGGGCACTAGTATTTTTGTATTTTCTTGATTTAAAGAGATATCCACATTTTTTGGTTATTTTTATGTTTTGCAATATTTAGGTTAAATATTATAAATTTTTGCTTTTGTGGTTATCATCAATTTAAGTTCTTTAAATTGATAATGTTTCTTTTGTTGGTTATTTTGAAGACTTCTTTGCTTTGAAGTTATAATTAAATTAATTTATTTTTGTTGTTTAATATGGTTTTGACTTTAATATTTGCTGACTCATTTAGGCAAAATTACAAGTTATGTAACGTAACTTTTTCTATTTAAACATTAAATATTTAAATGTGGGAATTTTGTTCAATTATTTAAAAGTGACGAGGGTAATTAATTGGCCCGGGAATGTTTAGGTTTAGTCGGGAAGTCAAACCTTTGTAAATATCTGGTGCAATTTTTAAATTTAAATTCAGTCCATAAATTTAAATCTTTTTAGTCTGTATTCACTGGTGTGAATCTGACGCGTTGTAAAACTTTATAAATGCGGCTGATTAAGCTCTTTGCAATTTTTGTAATATTTAGTTATTTAAACTTTTGATCCTTTTAATTTTATTTGATCTTATTTTACTGTGGTGAATTAAAAGCTTGTATATCATTTAAAAGAATACTTTAAATAATAGTGTGTTGAATGCATTGGTAGTACCGTAAAGGGAACATGTCCTGCCATAGTACTTTAACGACTCCTGGCCCTTAGCCATCATCCAGCAGGGTTTACCAGTCAACTATCCAACTATTTTAGTAACCCTAAACCTTGTCAAGTGAGACTGTGTAAATGTTATACTATAAATTTGTTCTATATTTTGCTTTAACTAATTCTCAAATTACTCTCCTTTTAGAAATTCTACTGCCTCTTGACTGGTCACTGTGTTGCCCAGGTCACTGCAAGTAATCAAGTAATCAAGTAATCACTCAAGGATATTTGTCTTGAGAAGAGA